>PVHP010017246.1:0-34842 GCA_004024765.1 Zapus hudsonius
CCAAAAAAAAAAAAAAAAAAAAAAAAGACTCCAGAATACATAGGGTCTACATCACTGTTCAGCACCAAAGCAATTACAAAAATGGATCAGCTTTCATTAACCCCTAAGATTAAGGGACCAAAGTCCCAGAGGGGGGATGAGAAGCAAGACAGAAATGCTGTGGTCATGAGGAGGGGTAGGAGCCCCCTTCTCTGGAGTCTATGAAATCTCTCACCAGCTGAGAGTTCAGAATTGCAGCATTTGCTGCGAAGGTTTCTGACTTAAGACAGTATTCCCTTTCTATAGACAATAGTAATAAGTCGTGCTTATGACCTTTGCCTTTGTAATATTACCTTCCAATATGGCCTTACTCCTTTCCAAGTATTTTCTTGGAATCTTACAAACAAAACTGAATATTTTAAAAATATTTTTATTTATTTGCAAACAGTGAGAGAAGTAGAGAAGGAGAGAGAATGGAAGCACCAGGGCCTCTAACCATTACAAACAAACTCCAGATGCATGCGCCACTTTGTGCATCTGGCTTTATATGGGTACTGGGGAATCAAATTCTGGTCATTAAGCTTTGCAGGCAAGTGCCTTAACCACTGAGCAATCTCTTCAGCCAAAGACTGAATCTCTGTTTACAAAAAATAAATTAACTTCCTATGTAAACCTTGTGACCTAGGGTTTGTACCTAACCAGCTGTAATCCCATCCAATGTATAACCTCATTTGAGTTCCTCAGCAACCCTTTGAAGATAATAGCTTCAAAATCCACCAAAATGGTAGACATAGTTATTGTAAGGATAGTGAAACATAACTTTCCTTTGAGAAAAATCACCCACATTTTCAGGTCTTTCTTTCTTTCCAAGTGGCTTTATCTCAAGCCTCATGCTTAAAAGCTACATTAAAAAAAATCTTTCTTCAAAAAAATTTAAAAAACAGTTGGATGTGGTGGCATGCACCTTCAATCCCAGCACTTGGGAGGCTGAGATAGGAGAATAACTATGACTCTGAGTCCAGCCTGGACTAAAGAATGAGTTCTAGGTCACATGTGCTAAAGTGAGACCCTGCTTCAAAAAACAAAAACAAAAACAAAAAACAGCCCAGCCTGGTTGCATACACCTCTAATCCCAACACTTGGGAGGCTGAGGTAGAAGGATAACTGAGTTCAAGTCCAGCTTGGAGCTACAGAGTTCCAGGTCAGCTTGGTCTAGAGTAAGACCCTACTTTGAACAAAACAAAACATATAAAAAAGTAAAAAAAGTTAAAAAAAAAAAAAGATCCTCGCTCTATGAATTCCTGTGTATTGATTGGGAACCTCAACATTCTTGTGGTCAAAAAGTCTGGTTGTACACTGGCATGAAACAGTCTGCTACCATGAGTAGGCTGACCACACTTCCTACTGGGAAAGAACAGTGAACCAAGAAAGGAGCACTTGTGCAATGGAGAAGCCAAAGCCTGGGGGAGGCAATCAACAGCTTTTAAATTCGGCCAAATAATCCATTTAGTGAGGGGGAGCCCTTAACTGGAACTGGGGACTTAGGGCCATGTGCACTGGGAGCCGGACTCTTGGGCCCCCAATGAGAGATGCACTATGCAAGCAATTGACGGAGAGGCTACTAAAAATAGAATCTAACTAATTCATATATGTGTATCTCAGTTAACCTATACTGATCTCACTCTCCGATGGAGATTCTGTATCTTTCAGAATACAGCAAGAGAGCTTTGGCTCATTCAACCCTACCAACAAACTGCAGGCTGATAGCTAACATCCTGGCAAGAGAAGAGCCACCCCAGACCTACCGTGGAGGATCCATATGGAACCCCGCAGAGAATGATGGGATGAACAAGTGACCCATAACCACAGCCAATCAGTCAACACAGGATAAGCCAGTAAGACAGACACCAATGATTTTTGACACAACCTAAAGCAGAAGTACAGAGACCCCTAAGTTCTCAACAATAAAGCAGCCTTAATACTCATCCACCACTACTCAAGGAACTGAGCAGAAGAGGGGGCGGAAAGATTGTGAGAGCCTTGGTGGGGGAGAATATCCAGAGACATGGCTCCCCTCAGTAACAACATACTAGGGCCTACGGAACTGGGCTGACTCCTAGGCTATCCATGGTCCCCTGCCCCAAGGACTGATCCAGACTGCCCACGGAGGAGGATATCCAGCTGATTGGGGATGGGGAAGAGGGGCATTGGAGAACAGGGGATAACATCTCATTGTTTGCCCATTAAACAATGTAACCCATTATAGACAATTTAAAAAAAAAAGTCTTGTAGAGGCAACATTGTGGGTTGCTCGGTCCAGTATGTTAATGCTAGAAATGTCCAGGCTGCTGTGGAGGAGAGGATGGAGGAATGATTGCTGGCGATAGATATTAATCTGGCTGCAAAGTCAAAAGTGAACCAAGAAGCAGGCATGAAATGATCTGCCCAGAGATGCAGGCTCCTCATTTGACATGGCCTGTGGCATTCAATGAAATTATGACAAGATGTATAGTTAGCTACTCCATGTTCCTCCTCCTATTGCTCATGCTGTGGTGCCCTCTGAATACCAGCCTGTATCAGGAAGACTGCACAGAGGGCAAATGTGGCTTTACTCATAAGAGTGGATCACGGGGACCTTCTTTCAAGTCTGGGAAGCTAAAAGGAGATGACCTTCAGGTCATTAAGGAGCTGACCCAATAAAATAAAAGGGGATTCTTTACAGGAAAGCCTGAAAAAACCTGAAAGGAACAGAGCAAAAAAGCAGTATAACAAGGTAAAGAATGAAATGTCCAAAAGAGACAGAGCACCACCTCTGTGAAGAAAGACGACACCAATGTGAAGATGAGAGTCCCAGGCAGGGGCAGCCTATCTGCGGTGGCATGGGGTCCTGCTGGATGGTGACCATAATGAAGAGGGGAGGATGACCAGCTGCAATGATCAAGATGGATGAAAAGGGCTGAGGAAGGAGGCTGAAGCACAAGCAGGTTTACAAACCTTACCCATTATTCCTTTACCTAAGTGTTTGTCTAAGATGGAAATGATGCCAGGTCCACTCCCCTGGACTCTGCAGCATATGTACTGTTGTCCCTCTCCTTGTCCTCCCATGTCCACTCACAATGCCCTAGGACTACTTCCACTTGGACTTCCGATGTGCCTTAGTTAAGTCTTACCCTGAAATTATTGCTGGTAATTCTGATACCTCCTTAGAACTAAAGAATAAAGACATATAGTTATTTTTAAAATATATTTTTTTGAGAGAGAGAAAGAGGCAGAGAGAAAGAATATAGTGGTTTGATTCAGGTTTCCCCCATAAAATTAATGTGCACTGGATGCTTGATCCCCAGCTGATGGCATTTTTGGAATTGCAACCTTGTTAGATGTGTGTTGTTGGGAGCAGACTTACGTGGTTACATCCAGCTTCCTCTCATCGGTGTTTGGCACACCTTACTGCCACTGTTTGTAGTACTGTGGTGGAGGTGCTGTCCAGCCTCTGCTCATGCCATCGTTCCCCCCACCCCCCGCCATCATGGAGCTTCCCCTCAAGTCCCTAAGCCTAATCTCCCATCAGTTGCTTTTTATCGAGACTGTTCTAGAAACAAACTACAGTTTTGGTACCAAAAGTGGGATCGGTCCTTGTTGCTAGAACCCTGATTCTTTGACTTTGGCCTTTTGATTTACAGGAAGAATGTGGAAGGATTTCAAATGTTAGTCTAAGAGACCCCTTGCAGTGCTGTAAGCACAGCATCATGGACCATTCTGGTTGGAGCTGAAAGACCTGAATGCAGTCAGAACTATGGACTGTGAGGTTTGGCTTATGAGGGAGAGAAGGACCTTTGTCAGGACTGGTCTAGAGACAATTTATGTGAGAGCTGCATTGCCTGCTTGTGTCCCGAGAACTTGTGCAGAGAGTTGCTCTGCATAGAAATGAACTGGTATGAGCAGACAGATGGCACAGAAAGAAATGAAATCTTTGGGCCAAAACTGCTGCCCATTCAGCTTTAATTGTTTGAGAATTAAACCATTGAGATTGGGTCAGGTGATCTGCATTGGGACAGCAGGAAGAATGTGGACTCTTTTGAAGGGACCTGGATGTTGAGGTTTTTCTGCTCTTCAAAGTCAGCTTTATTTCCTCTGGATTAAAAAGTTTGTAGCACACCTGGTACTATGGAGTATAAAAAATGCAGGAAGAGAGGACCATTGGGTTTGCAAAATGGAAATGGAAATGGCCATGGGCAGTGTGAAGCAAGCCTATTGGATTACGTATGTAGAGGCCCAACAGTGCCATAAAATGAACCATGGGTTGCAGTAGGGACCCAGTGGAAATTCCAGGACTATGGGATGGCTGCCAAGGAGAGCTGCCAAGACCAGATGGAGTTTTCTGGGACTGTAAGTGGCCTGACTGGAGGGGCAGAAATAGAACTACACTTATTTAGTTGTTGAACTTGGAGTTAGAGAGTTTGATGTTGCCCAGTTTGTTTTAAATCTTGTATTGGTTCAATCTGTCTTTGCTATATCCAATGCTATCTTTTGCAACATGAATGTTCTGTGTTATGCGTGGGTTGTTTGTTTGGTATTACGGCTCAGTTGAAACACCTTGGATTATGTGAATATTTGGATATCATGATTTATAAAAACTATGGGAACTTTTTAAGTTGGACTAAATGCACTGCATTTTACATCATGTATGGTTACCATTTTATGGGGGTCAGGGGTGGATTTTAGTGGTTGACTTCAGGTTTCCCCCATAAACAATGTGTTCTGGATGCTTGATCCCCAGCTGATGGCAGTTTTGGAACTGGAACCTTGATTAGTTTTTGGGGGTGGGCTTATGGGGGTTATAATAGCTGGCTTCTCCTTGCCAGTGTTTGGCACACTTTCCTGCTGCTGTTTGCAGTGCTGTGGCAGAGGTGATGTCCACCTCTCTGCTCAAGTCATCGTTTTCCCTGCCATGATGGAGCTGCCTCTGGAGTCTGTAAACCAAAATAAACCCATTCCTCCAATCAGCTTGCTTTTTGGTTAGGTTCTTTGTCACAGCAACAAGAAGCTGACTACAAGAGAGAGTAGGTATGGGCACACCAGGGCCTCCTGCCACTTCAAACAAACTCCAGATGCATATGCCACTGTGTGCACTGGCTGTATGTGGGTACTGGTGAATTGAACCCAGGCTATCAGGCTTTGAAAGCAAGTGCTTTTAACTGCTGAGCCATCTCTGCAGCCCAAGACATGTTATCAAGCATCTCCAAAATAGTGTCTCATTATGCAAAGAGTACAGTTCTTCCATTCATACACAATTTCAGTAGTTGCTTCCTTGGCTGCAAAGTCAATCTCATATACTTGTATCAGGGGAACAGCTTTGAGCTAGAGGTTCATTCCCATATGAGTACTCTGTGGGATTGCTCAACACAAATGTAACAATGTTTTGTTATGTTTTTGTGTATGTGTGTGAATGAGAGTTGGTAAGTCAAAGACATCCTTTAGAATAGTGAGTCTGTTTTTAAAATTGATAATATGGGTTATTTTTGTGAACATCCTCGTGTTCAGTACCATTTTTTTCCTCAAAATAAACAAGTCCTTATTACACCAGGAATTTGGAGGTGGTGACAGTATGACAGTTCCTTAAAAGTTAAACACAGAATTAGAATCTGATCCAGTAAGTCTACTTATATACCCAAAATACTCAGAAAACTTGAAAAGTGGAAAAAATTTTTTTATTATTTTTTTTAGAAATAAAGTCTTGCCATATAGCACTGGTGGCATGGACCCTGCTATGCAGACCAGGCTGGCCTTAGACTCAAAGATCCTCTTGCCTATGCTTCCTGAGTACTGAAAATAGACATGTGCCAACCTGAAAACAGGGTCTTCAAAAGGTAGTTGTACACTCATATTCATGGAAGCATTATTCCAAATATGTGGAATGTGGGAGCCATAGAAGTGTCCATTTACAAATACATGAATAACAAAACATGGAATGGATACATGCAATGACATAGTAACCTTGAAAAGGGTGGAATCCTGCAATACGCTAATATTTGGATGAACCTTGAGGATTCTATGCTAAGAAATAAAAAAAAGTCATATAAAAAAAACATTAAAGAGACCCTATCTCGAAAAACAAAAAAAAATTAAAAAACAAAAATAAAAATAAAGAAAAACATTAAGTGATACTAAAATAAATACTGCATGATGAATGAGGTGACCTAGAATAGTCAAAATAAGGCAGAAAGAATAATAGTGATGAGACCACCCTGGGACTACATAATGAATTCCAGATGAGCCCGGGCTAGAGCGAGACCCTACCTCAAGAAAATAAAATCTATATGTGTGTATATACATATACATATGTATATATATGTACACGCACATATACATATATTCAAAAAAATTATTTACTTAAATGACATTGGGAAGAACTGAAAAAAATCTAAAATGCAGCTAACAAAAATAGTGAGTTTTTCTCCTTGACTATATTATTGATATCTATCAATAATCTGTTGGATATTTGTTTTTCATGTGCTCTGATGAAACAATGTCACAGTAACGTTAAAGAAACTATAAAACATCGAGCATGGGATACGTGAAGCAAAAGTGGCATTTGAGTATTATGTGAATTGTGAACACGCTAAAATGTTTGAAATATTAGTAAATATGCCTCAGATAGTGTGTTTTTGTATCTTCTTTGCCATTAAAATTGGGTTTAAGCCTGGCGTGGTGGCTCACACCTTTAATCCCAGGACTCAGGAGGTAGAAGTAGGAGGATCATAGTGAGTTCAAGGCCACCCTGAGACTACAAAGTGAATTCCAGGTCAGCCTGGGCTAGAGTGAGACTCTACCTTGAAAAAAAAATTGGGTTTAGATGTATAATGGTATATATGCTATAATGTGAAGTGTATCTGATTTTTCTTCCCAGTTTCTATCACAAAGCTCTTAATATTCATGGATTTTCCAGAATGATAGGAATTGTATTTGTTTGCTAGGAACCTTTTGGTCACACCAGAGTTTATGCTATTGGGAGTTAGAGTAGGATCCATAGCTACTTCCACTGCTTTGGGAAAGCAGAGAAGGGGCTGAAGACTAAATTTAAAAAAAAAAATTGTGCATTTTTTTCAAGATAGGATCTCACTCTAGGCCAAGCTCATCTGAAACTCATTCTGTATAGTCTCAGGCTGGCCTAGAACTCACAGCAATCCTGCTACTTCTGCCCACCAATTGCTGAGATTAAAGGCCTATGCCACCATGCCTGCCTTCAAATTTTTTGAAAATTACTAGATTTGGTGACCTCAGAGCTAAGGGGATGGTGTGCCTAGAGAAGACATGAAAACCTGTACCTTACTCACTATATCATTCATCTCCATCTTTTGTAAGCATAGGTAAATTGTTTCCCAGTGGATCAAAGGCAAGGTTACAAAATAGGACCTACAAATAGCATTGGAAGTGGTGTCAGTCCTATGGTTATCTCTAAGCAGATGGTGTTGGAACTGGAATTGAGTTACTGAAAACCCCAATTTATGCCCACAAAACAACTGCTTGCTTGAAGAGTAAGGAAAACTTTCAAACATCTAGGGTTAGCAGTATTGAATATGTGGAAACAGAAAAAATGATTCAGTTTTTCCTATCAGAAGATATTTTGGTTATGTTGTTTTTACAATGATTTTTATCACTTAAAGATACATACTAGGGCTGGAAAAAAGGCTCAGTGGTTAAAGGTTACTTATAAATTCTGACAGCCAAGGTTCATTTCCCCAAGACACACAAAGCAGTGCATGTGTCTAGACTGTTTACATAGCATAAGACCCTGGCACATTCATATTTTCACATTCTCTTTTGCTCTCTCAAATAAATTTAAAAAAATAAAAAGATACAGCTGGGTGTGGTGGCGCACGCCTTTAATCCCAGCGCTTGGGAGACAGAGGTAGGAGGACTGCCGTGAGTTTGAGGCCAGCCTGAGACTACAGAGTGAATTCCAGGTCAGCCTGGGCTAGAGTTAGACCCTGCCTCAAAAAACAAAAAATAAATAAACAAATAAATAAATAAAAAGATACATACTACTAGGCATGGTGGCATTCTTGCAATCCAGCACTTGGGAGGTTGAGGGTAGAGAACCAAGAGTCTGAGGCCAGCATAAGCTTCATAACATAACCCTGTCACACAGGAACAAGGCTGGGGATGTACCTCAGTGGTAAAACACTTGCCTGCTCATACGTAAGGCCCTCCTTGGCTTAACGCCTCAGCATGGGGAAAATATATATATATGCCAACATATTCATGGATGAAATGACATGGCTAGAGTTTCCTTCAAAATGACCATAGGGAAAACAAATGAAAATTGAACTAGCCATGAATGGTTAGTCATTATAATCAGTGATGGGAGCCAGGCATGGTGGTACACACCTTAATTCCAGCACTTGGGAAGCAGAGGTAAGAGGATCACTATGAGTTCAAGGCCACCCTGGGACCACAGAGTGAACTAGAGTGAGACCCTACCTCAAAAAAAAAAAATCAGTGATAGGTAAAAAGTAGTACATTACAGTACTTGTGGCTTGAAATTTCAGATACTGCAGATATGTAAAAGTTTTAAAACACTGTTTTATACATATATATATATATATATATCTGCCTTTTCACCACAAAAAAATAGGTTTCAAGTACACTATCTAAATATTAGATAGTAGTGCTAAACAATTCATTTAAAACCAACTGCTAAGCACTATGGTGCACACCTGTAGTCCCAGGTACTCAGGAAGCTGAGACAAGAGGAACACTTAGGCCCATGAGTTTAAGACTACACAGAGTAACATTAGCAAGATCCCATCTCAAATATAAATAACAACCAAACCAACAATGACAAGCACCCTAATGACCTGACTTAACGCCACGTTTTCTAGGACTTCTGTCAGACTGCTAGTGCCCTTCTACTTTCCTGGATAGACCCTACTCTGGTGTAAGAATGATCTAAATTAAACCCTAAGAAAGGAGAAATATCAGTCCCCTCTGAGGAGTCTGAGGTGAGTACCTATAACTGACAAACATCTGGTATCAAACCCATCTGGAAATAAAGCCTTCATTTAAATGTCTGACACAACTCATTAAAGCAGGGGTTCAACAGCAGCAGCCACATTCACTGTTTGTCCCAATTCTCTATACTGTCTGGTCAACAAGCAGTGGTGCATACAGCTCTGAGAGCCAGCTCTGGCCCAGCCTTCCAAATACTGGTTCCACTGTAAGCAGGAAAGAAAAAAATGCAAGTCAGATAAAGGTGGGTGGAGAGATAGTAAAGAAATACTATCCTGCTTTCTATAAATTAACTGTGAATCCTTGTTTCTAAAAACTTAGTATTAAAAAAAAGTATTCAGATCTTCTTATCCTATTTAAATATAATATTTACCATGTTTAAAAAGGAAAAATAGGGGGGCTGCAGAGTTAGCTTAGGGGTTAAGGTGTTTGCCTGCAAAGCAGAAGGACCCGAGTTCAATTGCCCAGTACCCACATAAAGCCATATGCACAAGGTGGTACATGTGTCTGGAGTTCATTTGCAGTGGCTGGAGGCCCTGACACACCCATTCTCTCTCTCTCTACTTCTTTCTCTCTCTCACTCTCTCAAATAAATAAATATTTAAAAAAAGGAAAAACAGGGACAGGAATAAAATCAAATTACACTATGTTCATGTATTTCTCAATTAAAAAAGGTTTAAAAATGTTGTAAATTCTGTTTGAAAAAGGCCTTTTAAGGATTTTGGTTAAAAATGGGTCATAAAAATTAATTATTTTAATTTTTATTGATTGATTTGCCACTGTAAACAAAAGCCAGATGCTTACACCACTTTTTGCTTCCTCCAGATTACATGCATGGCTTGGGAATTGAACCCAGGTCAGCAAGCTTTTCAAGCAAGTGCCTTTAACCACTGAGCCATCTTCCCAGCCCCCTCCCCCAATTCTTTTTTGTCTTCTAACAATCACATAATTATAAAATGTTTATAGAATATTTAAATCAACAAAAGGAAAACAAACTTTTTACCCAGTGTTTTCCGACTTCTTTCCACAGCTGTTCTTCGAGTCTGCTCAAACATTGCTTCCAGGTCAAATGTGCGAGCTTTTTTCCCTAAAACAAGAACAAGTGACAGACTGTGACTTACTTGAAATTAGCTGCCCAAAAGCTTTAGGTACTCAATACTTACTAATTGATCAATAACCAATAACCACTCCACTGTAGCATGGCTCCAAGACAATCATAAAATTCAGATTACAGGGAATTTTTAAATGGCATTCTTATTACTAAGATCAAGCTGAATACCCCTTAGCCAAAATACTTATAAGCTGGAGAGATGGCTCAGTGGTTAAAGATGCTTGCTTGAAATGTGTGGGACCAGAACTATATTGGACAGCAGAGATTTTTGGATTTTAGAACATTTTCATAGATATTACTAGTTGAGCATTCCTAATCCAAAATACAAAACTTTTTTTTCCCTTAAATATCTTTTGTTAATTTGGGGACAAGGTCTTGCTACATACCACAGGATAGCCTTGAGCTCTCAATTTTCCTACTTCAGCCTTGCAAGTGATGGGATCACAGGTATACATCACCACACCCCAGCCAAAATCCAAAACTTTGTGAGCAGTGACAGAATGTTCAACAATTCAAATATAAACGTTTTCAATTCGGAATGGTCAACTTGAACCATCAATCAAGCAACCTTCTCTAATTTATATCATCCTTACCCTTTGAAACAACACTAGAATGTTGAGCAAGAAACATTAGCCACACCATTATCCTTAGAACCTGAGAAAATGTTCCAATACATGTCAAAAGAGAAATTGGCATATATAACTAGGTTATAGACTTTAAAACAAGACACCCTCGTTAGCTTATTCTACTTACAAGTAGAGCTGGAGTGGTTAAAGACACTTGCTTGAAAGCCTACTAGCCCAGGTTTAATTCCTCAGTACCTACATAAGCCCAGATGCACAAAATGGCACATGCATCTAGAGTTCCAATTGCAGTGGCTGGAGGCCCTGGTGTGCCCATATTCCTTCTCTCCTTCTAGCTTGAGCTCCCTCTCTCCTTGCAAGTAAATAAAATATTTCTAAAAAATTATTTTTGAAGCCAGGCGTGGTGGCGGAAGCCTTTAGTCCCAGCACCCTAGAGGCAGAGTTAGGAGGATCACCATGAGTTTGAGGCCACCCTGAGACTACATGAATTTCAGGTCAGCCTGGGCTAGAGCAAGACCCTACCTGGAAAAACCAAATAAGGTTTAATATACAAAGCCAGGTATGGTGTCTCACCCCTTCAATCCTAGCACGTGGGAGGCAGAGGTAGGAGGATGGATGTGAGTTGGAGGCCAGCCTCAAAGTTCTGAGGGCAAATGAAAGTGGCACAGGCCATATATTTACTCAATTTCCCAGCACACAGGAGGGAAGGAATTTTCTTCTTCTTTCTAGTTTTCTGAGGCAAGATCTCTGTTGCAGTAAGCTTGTTGCTGGTAAAAAGAACCCGACCAGAAGCAGCTTGTGGAGGAGAGGATTGTTTTGGCTTACAGACCGGAGGGGAAGCTCCATGATGGCAGGAAAAACAACAGCATGAGCAGAGGGTGGACATCACCTCCTGGCCAGCATCAGGTGGACAACAGCAGCAAGGGGAAGCTGGCTAGGACCCCCACGAGCCCTCCCCAACAACACAGCTCCAACAAGGTTCCAATTCCAAACGTGCCATCAGCTGGGGATCAAGCCTTCAGAACCCCTAAGTGTATGGAGGACACCTGGATCCACCGGTTCACTCTGGTCCAAATTAATCCTCCTGCCTCCGCTTCTTGAGGGACGGGCATAAAGAAAGGCATTAGCCACCGCCCCTGGCTAGAGGGAGAGAGTTTTAAAGGATATACACACACGGTTTTGCTTTTCCATCTTTGTATTTCTGAATAAAGTTCAGGCACTAACTTTCACTTCCTTAGAGAAACGCTATTTATATTCACTTCTCTTGCTGGGCCACACGCCTCGCTGGATGCCCGCACTGGGGGGAGGCGCTGCGAGTTCGAGGCCAGCCTGGGCTAGAAGCTGCTCGCAGGGGTTAGTGGACTCACCGAAGCCCGTGAAGCCCATGGTGACCGCCAGCTGCGGGTCGGGTCCCGCCGCGTCCGCGCCGGTCACTGCGGCAAGAAGAGAGAGGAGGGGTCAGTGCGGGGCCGCGGCTCCCCGGCATCCCACCCCCACCCCCACTCCCCCCACGGCGGGGCTCACCGAACGCACCTTCGCTGGGCCCCGAGTGCTCCATGCCCGGCCGCCGCCCCGCCCCGCACACCCGACCGGAAGTCAGCGTCGGGAGCCCCGGCCCGAGCGGCGCTCTCCGCGGAGGGAACCCACGCCTGCCGCGCGCCCCCTGGCGGTGCGGCGGGGAAGCGCCGCTGGGCGCCCAGGCCCGCGGACTGAATGGAATGTCTCTAAACACGTTTAGTATTCTTATCTATCATCTACCTGTCTAAGCATGTATCTGTGTATCTACCTATCATCTATCTACCTATCTATCTATCATCTATCTATCATCTATCTACCTATCATCTATCATCTATCTATCTACCTATCATCTATATATCAATCATCTATCATCTATCTACCTATCATCTATCATCTATCATCTATCTATCATCTATCTATCATCTATCTATCTATCTATCTATCTATCTATCTATCTATCTATCTATCTATCTATCTATCTATCTATCTATCTATCTATCTATCTATCTGCAAGCAGAGAGAGAATAAGTACGGGTGTGCCCAAAGACTCGCCACTGCAAAAGAACTCTAGACGCACGAGTCACTTTCTGCATCGGACTTTACGTGGGAACTGAGGAAAGGAACCCAAGCCATCGGGTTTTGCAAGCAAGCGCCTTTAACCACAGAACAATCTCTCCAGATCTTAAAAATATATATTTTTTGACTTTTTTGTTTGTTTCAAAGTAGGGTCTCACTCTAGACCAGGCTGACCTGGTACTCACTCTGTGATCCCTGGCTTTAGAGTGATCCTCCTACTTCTGTCTCCCAAGTGCTGAGATTAAAAACCTTGAGCCACCAAGCCTGGTTTAAATGTAGGGTCTGCTCTAGCCCAGGCTGACCTGGAATTCACTATGCAGTCTCAGGGTGGCCTCAAACTCATGGTGATCTGCCTACCTCTGCCTCCCGAGTGCTGGCATTAAAATGTGAGCCACCATGCTCAGCTCTATTATTATTATTTTTTAATCTCCAGATAAAGTCTCACACTAGCCTATGCTGACTTGGAACTCACTCTGTAGTTCCAGACTGGCCTGGAAGTCACAGCAATCCTCCTACCTTTGCCTCCCAAGTGTTGGGATCAAAGGCGTGAGCCACCATGCCTGGCCTCTAAAAAAATACTCATGCCAGCTGATAGCATGAGCCTCTAATCCCAATACTCAGGAGAGAGAGGTAGCAGATCTCCATGAGTTCAAGGCCAGCCTGAGACTATATACTGAATTCCAGGTCAGCCTGGGCTAGAGTGAGAGACCCTACGTGGAAAAAAAGAAAAAAAATACATTTTTATTTGTATATGTGTGTATTTGTGTGGGTTATGTGTGTGTGTGTTTGTGTGTGTGTGTGTGTGTGTGTGTGTGTGTGTGTGTGTGTGCACACGCACTGGTGAATCAGTATCTCTAGCAACTGCAAAAAAACTGTCAGATACTTGGGCCACTTTGCTTTTATTTATTTATTTTTTGCTTGTTTGCAAGGAGAGAGAGACTGCCAACAAACTCCAGATGCATGGGCCCACTTTGTACATCTGGGTCTGTGTGGGGATGGGGGAACTGAACCCTGGCTGGCAATCTTTGCAAGCAGCACCTTAAACCTCTGAGCCATCTCCACAGCCCTAAAAATGTTTACTTTTTACTATGTGTTTAATGCCAGGGTGACTGTTCTCAGAGATTTCAAGAAGAGTTAACCTTGTCCTGTTCTTTTCATTTTCTCCTTCCCCATGAAGATGTTCCCACAGTTGTCTTTTAAGTGAATTTTAAGGAAGAACCTTTATCTACATGACTGAAGGGCACACACAAGGAAGTCAAAAGACCTGAGTAGTTGACAGGCATTTGCCAGGAATAGTTTAAGCTCAGCTGTCCGTTAACTTAACCAACACGGTTTATGGAGCAAGGGTTCTAAAACATATTCACATGCCTATTATATTTAAACTTTTAGTTGTTCTTTCTTACAGTGCTCACCTTTTTTTTTTTTTTTTTTGCGGTGCTGAGAGCCGAACCCAGGGCCTTGAGCTTGCTAGGCAAGCGCTCATCCACTGAATCAAATCCTCAACCCCTCACCTTTTTATGTAAAAATCCATAGTTACATATTACATTCACATTTTTAAATATGTGACAGTTCTCCGATAAAAAAAAAACCCATTTCATTAAAACAGCAACAAGTGATCTGAATTCAACCTTTAAAATATTAGGTTGAATCAAAATATTTTTGTCAGGACTCCAATTGAATTTCACAGTGCATGTGCAGAGACATTCAAAGAAAAGTAGGAAAGATCAGTGGGTGATGGGAAAAGGATCCGAATCTCACCTGGAGGTTCCACAGAAAACTTTCTCCACCGTGTTCAGTGGATTCATTGGATTCACAGGACAGTCCTTGGCGTGTAGCTCTGTCTCTCCACTGTTCCAGGCTGAAGCTAAGGGACAGGTGAGTCCCCCTCAAAGCCCTGGGTAGTTGTCACTCCTGCCCACCTCAAGGTGGTGAAGGCTCCCTCTCCTGTCTGGCTAGGGCAGTAGCTGGCAGTCAACCTAGGGCTGTCTTTCTTCCCAAGGCTGAAGCTATGCACTCACGCCCTAGGCGTATACAGTAAAGGGGCAGACATCCTTGGATCTGGTGGGCAACTTTCTCCCCAGGGGACTCATCTCTTCCTCCTCCTTGTTCCAGTCCACCAGGCCCTCTGGAAGCAAAGTTTCCTCATCCGAGATGCCAGTGCCTTCCACAAATTCTTCATAGGTTGATTTGGCAAATGGTCTGGGGCCCAAAGGTTCAACCATGTCCCTCTTATCTAACACTTCATTTCCTACAGCAGTGACCTTTCATAAGCTTCGCTAATGGCTATCCGTACTTCATCCTCTTCATATGGGCATTGCGGTGGCTTCACTATAAGACTTCTGTAATACTAAGTCACCCTGCTGTGTGTGTGGGAGGCACTCTGAGTGACCTCCCTCAAGTCTTCCTAAGCACCTGTTGTAATTCTTCCAAAGAATATCTCTTCGGAGACACATCGCTCCTTGGAGTACTAGACTGCTTTTTTTTTTTTTTTTTGCACTCGGGAGGCAGAGGTAGGAGGATCACCATGAGTTCAAGGCCACCCTGAATACATGGTGAATTCTAGGTCAGCCTGGGCTAGAGTGAGACCCTACCTCCAAAAACAAAACAAGACAAAATTTATTTATTTATTTATTTATTTGCAAGGAAAGAGAGGGAGAATAGGTGCACCAGGGCCTCTTGCCTCTGCAAATGAACTCCAGATGCATGCACCACTCTGTGCACGTGACTCTACATGGGTACTGGGGAATTGAACCCAGGCGATCTGGCTTTGCAAGCAAGTGCCTTTAACCACTGAGCCATCTCTCCAAAGCCCATTGTTATTAAAATGTCAAGTATATATAAGACAGATGATATATATCAACGTATAATAGTCATGTATCACACACTCGTATTTGGGTTATTAGATTTTGCATGATACACCATTTCTCTCTGATGGTGACTCACAAAGCAGAAGTATTCCTAAAAGTCACCATGAGAGTCTAACCCTCGCTGCAACCTTTCCGCCTCGGCCTCCCGCACGGCAGGATTATAGCTGAGCCTTCGCGGCCCCCAAGCATCTCCTCCGACAATCAGGCGCCAAGCCAGCTAGGGATGATGGGTCCAGCCCAGGAAGCCTGGTTTATTTCCATTCATCCGCCACCCCAGGGAGCGCAGGTGCGCACCCATGCGAACGCAGGTACCGCCGCAGTCGCGGGGTGCAGAAGTGGGGTGCGCGGGGCCGAGGGTGTCCGCGCGCCCGCCGAAGCCCACCAGACCCACCTCCAGCGGGGACCCCAGCCCACCCCTGGTCCCTTCCCTCCGTCCCTCTGTCCATTCCTGACCCAGCCCACCCATCCCCGTCCCGATCCCCGTCCCGGTCCCCGTCCCCGTCCCGGTCCCGGACCCCGTCCCCGTCCCGGTCCCCGTTGAGGTGCCCGTCCCCGTCCCGGTCCCCGCCCCCTTTCCTAGGCCACGCCCTCCCAGATCCCCACCCTCACCAGTCACCCTCCCTCCACCTCCCCAGCAAAGCGCCGTCTACAGCTTCCACTTCCGGCCTTATTAAAAAAAAACGGTGACTTCCGGGCCGGCGCGCGACGGACAGGAAGTGCGTCATTGCGCGGCGCCGCGGCGTTGGTTTGGCGCGCGCGCCGTGAAGGAGCTGCCGTCTTCTCCCGCCGCGCTCGGCGCTCTGCTCGGCAGGGCTCTCAAGTGGGTGTGGAACCTGGTGTCGGGGACTCCGGCCATGCCTTCGTCGGTGCCGGGCGCCGCCATGCCCTCGGCGTCGGCGTCGGCTGCGGCGCTGCAGGACGCGCTGGAAAACGCGGGCAGGCTCATCGACAGGCAGCTGCAGGAGGACCGCATGTATCCCGACCTCTCGGAGCTGCTCCTGGTGTCGGCACCCAGTGAGTGCCGGGGGGCTCGCATGGGAACCCCTGCGGGAGAAGGGAGCTTAGGAGGAAGGATCGGTGAAAGAATTGAGCTAGGATGATCTGCATTGTAAATTGAAAAAATTGAGGATTTAGAAGTTTTCTTTTATTAAAACAAGTGTATCAGGAACTGGAGAAACAAACAGTATTTGTCTCTGACAGCTCCTAGCCGATGGGCATTATTATTTGATCATCATATTAGCAACTGTCACTTCACTTTTCCTCTTTATGTTTAAAAACACGATATAAAAACAGGGAACTGGAAAGATGGCTTAGTGGTTAAAAGTGCTTGATGGCCTGGGTTCAATTCCCCAGTGTTTACTTAAAGCGGGATGCATAAATTGGTGCTTGCATCTGAAATTTTTTATTCATTCTCATTCTCCTTCAGTTTGCAAATAAATAGTATTTTTAAAAAACAATCTAAAATAAACAGTCCACACATTCCTTAACTATGTGATCTCTATACATACTTCCCTCCTCACCCTAATCTCTTTCCCTTTTCCTTCCTATTCTCAACCTTTTGTATTTTTTTTTTTTAAATTGATGGTCAGTTTCAATCGTCAACTCTTTTTTTTTTTAATATTTTATTTATTCATTTTCTAGGAGAGAGAGAGAGAGAGAGAGAGAGAGAGAGAGAGAGAGCATCAGGGCAGCACCTTGTGGGTCTGGTTTATGTGAGTCCTGGGGAATTGAACCCAGGGCCTTAGGCACTGGAGGCAAGTGCCTTAACCTCTGAGCCATCTCTCCAGCCCTCAACCTTTTGTATTTTTGGAGTGAATGACATACCTACGATTTTGTTTGCTTGTTAACTTTTTATATTTAGGGTTTTTGTTGTTGTTTTTATATTTTTAGGTTTATTTTGAGTCAAGGCCTCACTTAAACCCAAACTGACCTGTAGCCTAGGCTGCCCTTGAACTCACAGCAATTCGTCAGTCTCCCATATACTAGGACTTTGGGCATAAGCCATCATGCCCATTTTAGGATTTGCTTTAAAAAGAATCCAGTGGAGCCAGGCATGATGGTGCACACCCAGCACTCGGGAGGTAGAGGTGACAGGCAGAGGTAGGAGGATTGCCATAAGTTCAAGGCCACCCTGAGACTCCATAGTGAATTCCAGGTCAGCCTGGGCTAGAGTGAGGCCCTACCTTGAAAAACAAACACAAAACAAAAAGAATCCAATGGAGAAGACAGTAAGTAATGTGAATGAAACATGATTCATTCATGATTGAGCAGGCATATTATTAATAGTTGTTTAAAAAAATAGTTGTCGAGCCAGGTGTGGTGGTGCACGCCTTTAATCCCAGCCCTCGGGAGGTAGAGGTAGGAGGATTGCTGTGAGTTCAAGGCTACCCTGAGACTACACAGTGAATTCCAGGTCAGCCTGGACTAGAGTGAGACCCTACCTCGAAAAACCAAAAGAAAAAAGAAAAGAAAAGTTGTCAAACCTGGATAATCATTGTACTTTTCCTAATACGTGTGTGTTGTCTTCAGTTCTAACTGTGCATTTTATTTTATTTTAAAATAGTTCTGTTTATTTGTTTGCAATCAGAGAAAGAGAATGGAGAGAGAGAAAGAAAATGGGCAGACTAGCCACTGTGAGGTCATGAACTCAATGGCTACTTAATGTATGGAAGACAGTATTCCAAAGCACTCCTTCCCTCCCCTTCTCCCTTTTCTTTGGCTCTTATAGATTCTGTGTGTGTGTGTGTTTACATTTTCTTTTTTTTTTCTTTTTATGTGTTTACATTTTCAAGCAGAGAAAGAAGGGAATGGGCACACCAGGGCCTCTTACCACTTTGTGCATCTGGCTTTGAGTACTGGAGACTCTAACACAGTCTTTGCAAGCAACCACCTTTAACCACTGAGCAACCATCTCTCTAGTTCCTGGCTATTCCATTCAGTCCGCCTCCTCTTCCACAATGGCTCCTGAGCCTCAGAAGGTGTGACAGAGATGTCTCGCTTAATGTTGAATACTCCAGTGTCACCTCTCATCTCTTTGAGGTTTATTTTGTTTTGAGGGTTTTTTTTTTTTTTGTTGTTGTTTGTTTTTTTCAAGTAGGGTTTCACTCTAGCCCAAACTGACGTTGAACTCAGAGCAGTCCTACCTCTGCCTCCCAAGTGCTGGGAGTAAAGGTGTATGCTCCCTGCCTTTTGATGAGTTTTGAATCTCCCTGGTAATCATCACACCTTCTTCATGTTAGGTCAGTTCTTTATTCATACCTTTATTTATTTATTATTTGTTTTTTTTGAGGTAGGGTCTCCCTCTAGTCCAGGCTGACCTGGAATTCACTATGTAGTGTCAGGGTAGCCTTGAACTCATGGCAATCTTCCTTCCTCTGCCTCTCAAGTGTTGGGATTAAAGGCATGCACCACCACGCCTGGCTTATTCATACCTTTAGAACTAGCACAGGTATGCTTTTGAGAGTGGCTTGAAATGCATCAATATACCAATATTAATAGTGATAAACAGTACATTTACATTATGCTTTTCTTATATTTGTAGATAATCCCACTGTTTCTGGCATGTCAGATATGGATTATCCTCTGCAAGGACCTGGTTTACTGTCAGTCCCCAGCCTTCCAGAGATCAGCTCAATCCGAAGAGTTCCTCTTCCACCTGAGCTGGTGGAACAGTTTGGACGTATCCTATTGCTTTTTAAAAATTTATATGTTTTATTGATATGTATAAGAGAAAGACGGAGAGAAAAGAATGAGAATGGGCAGGTTCTCTTGATGCTGCAAAGGAACTTCAGATGCATATGTTACTTTGTGCATCTGGATTTTACGTGGGTACTGCGAAATCAAACCCAGGCTGTCAGGCTTTTCAAGCAAGTGCTTTTGAACACTGAGCCATTTCTCCAGCCCCCTTATTGCTTTTTATTTAACAATTTGTTAAATGCTAAAATTGTTATTGTCATTTTTGTAATTCTTGTTTTGTGTTTATATATTGAATATGCTTACTTAACAGTTTAATTTTCAGGATTGCAATGAAGCTCAGTGATAGAGCACTTGCCCAGCATGTATCTTCAATCTCTAGTACCAAGGAGAGAGGAGAGAATTAATTTCGTTTAATCAGGCATGGTGAAACATGTCTGTAATCTCAGCATCAGGAAGTTAAACCTCAAGTGTTAAACCATTATGGGTTACATAGCAACACACCATTACAAATAAAAAAGGAATTTATTTAAACTATGTTTAGGTATATGAGTGATTTGTTCTTTCTGTTAAATAATTGATTAGCATAGTGATATACACCTGTAACCTCAGCACTCAGAAGACTAAGGCATTAAAATTGAAAGTTCTATGCAAATTTGGGCTGTAGAGCAAGACTTTATCTCAAAAAGAAAGAGGTAGCCGGGCGTGTTGGCACATGCCTGGAATTCACTATATAGTCTCAAGGTGGCCTTGAACTCATGACGATCCTCCTACTTCTGCCCCATGGCAGGCCTCAGATCATTTATTAAACATAAGTTTTTTTGTTTTACCCCAGTAGAGTCTCACTCTAGCTCAGGTCCTGGAACTCACTATATAGATCCAGGCTACCTTTGAACTCACAGCAATCCTACCCTCTTCCTCTAGAGTGCTGGAATTAAAGGCATGTGCCATCACACCTGGCTTCTATTATTATTATTTTTTAATATATTTTATTTATTCATTTTTAAGCAGAGAAATACAGAGATAGAGAGGGAGAGAGCACCAGGGCCACCACCTTGTGGGTCTGGCTTATGTGGGTCCTGGGGAATTGAACCTGGAGCCTTAGGCACTGGAGGCACGTGCCTTAACCACTGAGCCATCTCTCCAGCCCTCTATTATTTTTTAATTTATTTATTTGTAAATAGAGAAAGAGAAAGAATGTACGCATCAGGGCCTCTAGCCACTGCAAATGAACTTCAGACCGTGCATCACTTTGTGCATCTGGCTTTACATGGGTACTGGGGAGGCTGTTAGGTTTTGTAGGCAAGCTCCTTAACTGCCAAGATCTCTAGCCCTTATTATTTTATAGCTTTCAAGGTAGGGTCCCGCTGTAGCCCAGGCTGACTTGGAATTCACTATGTAGTCTCAGGCTGGCCTTTAACTACAGCGATCCTCCTACCCCTGCTTGGATTAAAGCCAGCACCACCATGCCCAGCCATTTCCCATATTATTTTTTAAGTCAAAAGTGATTGAAACCAAGTAAGGCAAATTTAATTGAACTCTGTACCTTACATCCATACTTCCTCAGATATGCAGTGCAACTGCATGATGGGTGTTTTTCCTCCTATCAGCAGAGCTTGGCTTACAATTGACAGTGACATATTCATGTGGAACTACGAGGATGGGTATGTATTTTAAGACTGCTCTGTTTTATTGTACCTGGAATTGTGATAACCCTTATTGCTTGTGGCAGCTAGTGTTTTCATCAGAAGCTGTGTGGTTTTAACTTTCATTTATCTTACAGGGATCAATGTTTCCCGATATGCATACAAATCACATGGGGATGCTAAAACGTACATTCTCTTTATAGAGTTCTGGTATAGGCCCAAGAAGCTGCATTTGTAATCCTGTCCAATGATCCCTGACAGGGCCATCCCAGGATTAGCACTAGACCACTGAACTCCATTCACAACTCAAATGTACTGGCCATTTTTATTGTTATTGTTGCTTATTTGTTGGCAGTGCCTGGGCCTCCAGTGGTGGCACATCCTCTATCACGGGACTGTATTCCCTGACCCCAAAAGTAACTTCTTGAGGGCAAGGGCTACATCCCAAGTTCTTGTAAAAAAGTTTGTATATTGCTAATTTTCTGAGAGATAATTTGACATTAAATGTTAACAGTTTTGTTCTCTTTGCATTTCTTTGAAGCATCTGAGAATTTATCCTAATGGTTTTGTTTTGGCTTTTGGCTTTGTGAGTAAATTAAATATATAAAGTAGAGTAAAAACCCAAGGCATTATTGTTCAAGTAGAGTATATTAAGTAAGTTACCTCCCCCTTGGCGTTTTTAGAGATAAATTTTTACTTTCACCTCATATTACCCTTAAGCAAAGTATAGGATTCCCATAGGGAAGCCCATGCAGCTAACATGTTATCCTAACCATTGAATAATGTAAGAGCATGTGCATATGCACACATTGATGGCAAAATGCTGTAACATTGAATCAAAATTGACATTATATGACAACTTGTACTTATTATAGCTTAAGTGAAACTTTTCTCCCTCTATCCCAGGCTGACCTAGAATTCACTATGTAGTCTCAGGGTGGCCTCCAACTCACAGCAATCCTCCCTAGTGCTGGGACTAAAGGGGTGAACCACCACACTCTGCAGAAACTTTTTATTTTTATTTTTTAATATATGTATATATGTATATATATATATATTTTGGTTTTTTGAGGTAGGGTCTCGCTTTAGTCCAGGCTGACCTGGAATTCACTATGTAGTCTCAGGCTGGCCTTGAACTCATGGCAATCCTCCTACCTCTGCCTCCCGAGTGCTGGGATTAAAGGCGTGCACCACCACGCCTGGCTAGAAACTTTTTATTTTTATTAAGTAGAAACTTTGTATGAATGTCATGTGTTGGTACCTTCATGCTCTTGTCCTTTCTCTCCAGTAGATTAATATTACCTGGTGATTGATGCTACCTAGTTAGATAGATAGATAGATAGATAGATAGATAGATAGATAGATAGATAGATAGATAGATATGGGAAATGTGCTGCATCTTTTCGTGTTTCTCTAGCTCATGCTTATCCTTATAAAGGTCTGTATGCCTGGGTCTTGGTCATTAACAAGTTTTGAAGAACATTGTAAAATAGGACTTTGTTTTCTTTATATATTTATATAACATTTTTTTCTTCAATTCTTTGCAGAGGTGACCTTGCCTATTTTGATGGACTTAGTGAGACTATTCTCGCTGTGGGGCTTGTGAAGCCAAAAGCTGGTGAGGAGGAAAAATGTGTGTGTGTGTGTGTTTTGATTATGATTGTTATGTACATAGAGTCCAAACATCTTTTGTGTTTGTTTTGATTTTGGGATTTTTTTTTTGGACAGAATCTCATGTAATTCAGGCAAGCCTCAAACTTGATATGTATCTGAAGATGACCTCTGAATGTCCTTGAGGTCCTAATCCTTCTGCCTCCAGCTCCTAATTACTGCTATTACTCATGTGTGTTACCATGCCTACATTTGTAACACTGTCCAAATGATACTAACTGCTCAGCTAATTATTCCTCAAATTGGTTTTGTTCTGTTTACCTACTTAAGTGCTCAGACATAGTAGTATTTAAATATCACTTAATGAAATTCAGAATTTTCATATACTGTTTGAATTTAGCAACTCATTTGATGGTAAAATCATATTCTATTAATGCTCAATATGCTGAGTGTATTTTAGAAGGTAATTTCTTTCCTGTTCCTACTTTATTTAGGCATTTTTCAACCTCATGTGCGGCACCTTTTGGTTTTGGCAACCCCCGTGGATATAGTAATTCTTGGACTCAGCTATGCTAATTTACAATCAGGTATGATAACTGGTGTAGTCACCTCCATGTTGCTGGATAGATTGAACCTCTAAACAGACACAGTTTATGGGAGGAAGGGATTTACTTGAAGTTTACCGTTTCCGTTGATGACAGAAGAAGCTGTTCCCATTCATAAATCCAAGCACAAAGACAAATAGGCAGCAAAGCAGCAGGGACCCAGGCAGAACTCAAACCTCTCTATATAACTTTGCTCTGGAATTCAGATCTGCCCCCAGTTACACCTTGGGGCTGATCCCCAGTGACACCTTCTCCAGCCACTCAGCTGGAGACAAGCTTTAATAAAACACCTGAGTCTATTGGGGCACATACATTCAAACTACCACAGTAACCTATGATTTATGTTTTGTAAATTAGCAGTATGTTGAAAATGAGTATTATGACAATTACTACCACCAGTCCTCACTGTGGTTTGGGTTAGTTTTTTGCTTGACATTTTACTGCATGACACGTGTATTCTGTATTTCCAATTTAACTTGAACTATCAAGTCATCTCTAGGTATTTTTTTTTAATAGTGCTAAGAATTGAATCCAGGGTCTTCTGTATAAGGCAAGCACTTTCCCAGTAAGCCACATTTCCACTGCTTTATCAGATATTTTATAGTAAAAGACAAGCATTTGAGGAAATATTAAGAAGAACTTAATAAAATTATTCTCAAGATAATGTAAAAACTTGACACAAAAATCCCTAAGTTCACAACATTAAAGCATACTTAATACTCACCCACCACGACTCAGGGAACTGAGCGGAAGAGGGGGTGGAAAGATTGTGAGAGCTGTGGTTGGGGAGAATATCAGAGGCATGGCACCCTTCAGTATCAACACACTTGGGTCAGGAGAACCCGGCTGAAGACTAGGCTATCCATGGTCCCATACCACAGAGACTGATACAGACGGCCCATGGAGGAGGATATCCAGCTGACTGGGGATGGGGAAGGGGGTCAATGAGGAATTGGGGATAACAACTCATTGTTGGCCCACTAAACAATTAACTCATTATGGACAATAAAAAAAAAAAGATGATGTAAAAAGCCATTTTAAACTTTTGAAAAGCTAAAAGACTATTCTTGTGTTTTGTTCCCCCCCCCAAAAAAAAATAAATAAATATAGGTTCTGGATTTTTCTTTTTTAGGTTCTGGAATTCTTAATGATAGTATGTCTGGTGGGATGCAGTTGCTTCCAGATCCTTTATATTCCCTCCCCACTGATAACACTCATCTGCTAGCCATCACATCTACTGATAATGGCAGAATTTTCCTAGCTGGAAAGGACGGCTGTTTATATGAAGTAGCATACCAAGTAAGTATTAGCATTTGTAACACTTTTTTCTTCCTTTGGTAGAATAAGGGAAGAAAAGCTTTGGTTGTAATTTTGTAATTGTATAATAAACTATGGGCATTATTCAAGTGTAAAACTAAATTATAGGCTTCCATCAGTATTTCTTGCCGACAAACCTTATTATTTTTTAAAATATTTTATTTATTCATTTTCAAGCAGAGAGAGAGAGAATGCACCAGGGCCACTACCTTGTGGGTCTGATTTATGTGGGTCCTGGGGAATTGGACCCGGGGCCTTAGGCACTGGAGGCAAGTGCCTTAACTGCTGAGCCATTTCTCCAGCCCCGACAAACCTTATTATTCATTCGTTCATTCATTTGTTTATGTTCTAAGGGTTCAGTACAGAGCATGACCCATGGTAAGCCAGCACACTCCCTGAGCTGCATCACCAGGCTCATTATCATTTACGCATGTGTCTTTGTAGAACATAGTTGGTTTTTTAAAATATTTTATTTATTTGCAAGCAAGAATAGACACGCCAGGTTTTCCTGCCACTGCAAATGAACTCCAGACACATGTGCCACTTTGTGCATCTGGCTATATGTGAGTACTGGAGAATTGAACCCAGGCAGTCAGGCTTTGCAAACTAGTACCTTTAACCAATGAGACATCTCTCCAGCCATATAAATATCTTTGTACATGTATTTTTTTATATAACTAAACACATAGTATACTTTTGTGAATGCATGCTTTTTACCTAGGTTGTTTGAATTTTCACAACTGGCTTTTCATTTAACAAAATGTCTTAAGTCATTTGTTGTTACAGGACAAACTTCAGTTAACTTTTGATGGATGTCTTCCTTTATTTGCAGTGATTGCTATGAATACTTGAAGATTTAATAAACCTGGATTATATAGTCATTATGAGTCATATATAACTTTACTAGTCTTTTCTTTTTCTTTTTAAGGCAGAAGCAGGATGGTTTAGTCAAAGATGTAGGAAGATAAACCACTCAAAAAGCTCACTTTCTTTCCTTGTTCCTTCATTGTTACAATTCACATTCTCAGAAGATGGTAAGTAGGAAACAAATTTGTCAAATAACAAAACCTTAATACATTCCTGGCAATATTTTCTTCATGGATTTTCTTAATTAAAATGCCTGTCACTGAATAACATTTGTTATATATATGTTCATAAGAGCCCTTAAATTATAAAAGAACTGCAGCCCGATCTGGCCCAATAACTCCCTGTATATAGTTTAGGCTAACCTTGAACTCAGAGTAATCCTTCTGTCCCATCATCCCAAGTGCTAAGATTATAGGTGTGCACCAACATACCCAGCAGAATCAATTTTTTGTGGTATTCTTTTTTTTAAATATTTTATTCATTTTCAAGGAGAGAGAGAGAGAGAGAGAGAGAGAGAGAGAGAGAGAGAGAGAGAGAGGAGAGAGAGAACGCACCAGATCCATCACCTTGTGGGTCTGGCTTATGTGGGTACTTGGGAATTGAACCTGGGGCCTTAACCGCTGAGCCATCTCTCCAACCCTCTTTGTGGTATTCTTAACCCTGTATTTGACATCAACAGATGTTTACTGACGTAATGCTTCCTGGCTTGGTTCTGAAACACATCTCCTAGGACTTAGAAGCCAAGCAAAAGAAAAAAATGCAAATCCTGATATATTGATTTTAATATGTTTTATGTGGTGACTGTTCAGTTTGTAAATCCTTGAGTTTTTTTTCTTTTGTTTTACTTTTAGATCCTATTGTTCAAATTGAAATTGATAATTCCAGAAATATTTTATATACGCGATCAGAGAAAGGAGTCATACAGGTAAATATTCATGACACATTAAGGAATAAGGAAAAAGTCCCTGATTTATAAGAAAGAATTAGTTACTCTTAAACTTTTTCTGGGAACTATGAGGGGAGGTTGTTTTGTATTCTGGAATTTTTAGACAAGGTGTCGTGTATTCCAGGCTGGCTTGAACTCAGTGTGTATAAGTGAGAATGACCTTGAACTCCTAATCATCCTGTCTCTACCTCCCAGGCACCTGGAATTAGTATATACCTTTTTACCTGGCTTGAACTCTGCTTTCTCAGATAACTATTCCAAAGCACCCTTTTTCATAAAATTTCAAATAAGCATTTACATGTCTGTACTAAGTACCAAATGAATGGATTCTTAAACAAAAGGTTTATTTAATATATAGGTAGTATATAATCATATCTAAGGGGCAACACTTTTTTATTCACAGGTTTATGATTTGGGCCATGATGGACAGGGGATGAGTAGAGTTGCCTCAGTTTCACAGAATGCCATTGTCTCTGCTGCTGGGAACATTGCTAGGTAATGTGATTTATTGGCAGACATTTCATTTTCAGATATCACTTTTTAAAAAAATATTTTATTTATTCATTTTCAAGCAGAGAAATACACAGAGAGAGAGAGAGAGGGAGAGAGTACCAGGGCCACCACCTTGTGGGTCTGGCTTATATGGGTACTGGGGAATTGAACCTGGGGCCTTAGGCACTGGAGGCAAGTGCCTTAACCACTGAGCCATCTCTCCAGCCCCAGATATCACATTTTAATATGTAGTAAACTAGCCAGGCGTGGTGGCGCACGCCTTTAATCCCAGCACATGGGAGGCAGAGGTAGGAGGATTGCTGTGAGTTCAAGGCCACCCTGAGACTACATAGTGAATTCCAGGTCAGCCTGGACTAGAGTGAGACCCTACCTCAAAAAACCAAAAAAAAAAAAAAAAATGTAGTAAACTAAGATTACATTATTACATTCTACAAGATTAGTGCTGTTGAAGGAGATGGCACGCAAATGAAGTTGCTGGAGACTTTTTTCTTAGGTTGGTGGTTTTCAACACGAGGCAAGTCAGTTTTATTTGATGAAGTACAGCTTGTGTTTTTTTTCTCTTGGCTTTTTTTATGGCACTATCAATCAGACCCAATACCACCCCTATCCTAAGCAAACATTTTACCATTTAGCCACATCCCAGTCTTTGGAAATTTAGGTTAAGCTTAAAGTCCTCTGAAACAAGCATTATAGGTGTTTTAACAAAGTTGGTATCAATCAACTGTTCTCCTTTGTAACAGGCCCACATAGTGCAAGTTTTGGTGGTCTGATTTTTAACAGAAACAAAACCATAGAATTTCAAAGTGAATGACTATCAAGACCATTTTGTGTCTGGGTGACAGCATTATAAGCAGTCCTCCCCTTCCTTTGGCTCTTATATTCTTTCTGCCACCTCTTCTGCAATGGTCCCTGAGCCTTGGTGGATATGATAGAGTTGTCTCACTTAGTGCTGAATGACACTGTCACTGCTCGGCACTTTGGCCATTTTGAGTTATCCCAGTGATCAACACTATCTGAGAAGAAAAGCTTCTGTAACCAAAAAGTGAGAGTAGCATTACTATATGGATGTAACCTTAAGTGTTTTGAGGGTAATTTGGCTGTCATAATATATCTATTTAGCCAGACAATAGTTGTAGTTTCCTACTTAGGACTTATGAACTCCTCAGCCATTAGCTTTTGAGGATTTTTTGTACCAGGCTTGAATAGAGAGGGCCTTAAATTCAGAGAGGTGTTGGTTTTTCCCAAAACAGACATGCCACCATTGCACCAGTTGGCACATTTGACCTGGTTTGCCAGCCATAAGGCTTGCAGGCTCCACTGCAAGTTAGGACTGTTGATGCCTTCTCTCCCCCGAAAGGCTGCATGCTGCATAGTTCTTTCCAGCAGCCTGAGCATCTGGCTTTAACAGTCTTTTTATTTTAATTTATTTTTTTATTATGTGGGGTTTTTGGTGGTTTTGTTTTATTTTGTTTTTGATTTTGTTTTTGAGGTAAGGTCTCACTCTAGCCCAGGCTGGCCTGGTATTGACTATGTTGTCTCAGGCTAGCTGGCTTTGAACTCACAGAGTGTTGGGATTAAAGGTGTACTCCACCATGTCTGCCTGACCTGGAATTCACTACATAGTCTCAGGATGGCTTTGACCTCGGGGCAATCCTCCTATAACTCTGCCACCCATATGCTGGGACTAAAGGCATGCACCCCACACCCAGCCATTATTCTTAACTATTAAACAGTATACATTTTGCCATTTTTGCTGCTAGTGAAATTCTTTCCCTAGAAAATATTTTAACTCAGCATATTTAGACTTACTAAAATATAGGTGGAACATGTGCTTCATATGTTAGTAAACACATTTCAAAAACATATTTTTTGTTTTTTCTTTTAGGACCATTGATCGTTCTGCTTTTAAGCCAATTGTTCAGATAGCAGTGATTGAAAATTCTGAATCATTGGACTGTCAGTTACTGGCTGTCACTCATGCAGGTATTTTTTATTTGTATATCTGCTATTGTTCTTACAATCTTTGATGATACTTTGATCTGGAAGTTTATAATTAGAAATGCTTTTGTTTCAGTATCAGTTATCAAGCAGATAAATTAATCTGACTGTTAAATCTAAGGTGGCTCATCCAGTGACAGCTTGAACTGGTTCACTGGCTCCTTTGGCTTGTGACAAAGTTCTTTTGAGATGTGTTGATTTACTGCTCAATTCAGTGACTTTTTTTATAAACCTGTTTCATAACAGATTGTTAAGATAATAATTTTAGATCCATGAGGAATGTGATGTATGGATTTAATAGCATCCTGTGTTCACTACACATGTGCCTTAAGTCCTTTGTTTTCTGTTACTGATGCATAATTTTGCCCCATACCAGGTGTTAGGTTATATTTCAGCACATGTCCATTCAGACAGCCATTAGCACGGCCCAATATGCTGACGCTGGTTCATGTACGCTTACCTCCTGGATTCTCTGCATCTTCTTCAGTGGAAAAGCCTTCCAAAGTACATAAAGCTCTTTATAGTAAAGGTAAGTTCTGAGGTGTAAGATTAGATTCTTAAAATCATCAAAATAAAAAAAATTGCATTTTCTTTTTTTTGGGGGGGGGGGGTTTCGAGGTAGGGTCTTGCTCTAGCCCAGGCTGACCTGGAATTCACTCTGTAGTCTCAGGCTGGCCTCGAACTCACGACAATCCTCCTACCTCTGCCTCCCGAGTGGAGTGCTGGGATTAAAGGCGTTCGCCACCACACCCGGCTTAAAAATTGCATTTTCAATTAACATTTTCTAATATAGTGTAGAATGTTTGAGATTTTTTTACTTGCATTTTTGTAGTAATCTTTTATTTTTTTTTTCTATGTATATAAAAAAAAGTAGCTTTAGATATCTAAATACTTGTTGCTTTCATTTTATCCTCTTAGTAGCTTGGTATATGACTCATTTATCAAAATCAGTGTTATTTCTAGTGCTGGAAAATCTATGTCCTTTAGAATATTCAGGAAAGCCAGGTGTGGTGATGACACTTGTCACCCCAGCACTTGGGAGGTAGAACCAGAAGGATCACTGCTAGCTCAAACCTGCCTGGTTTACATAGTGAGTACTGGGCCATCTAAGGGTTTATAGCAACACCCTCCCTGAGAACTGCCTCTTTCTCTCTGTCTCTAGCGCTCAAATAAATAAATAAACAAACATGTTTTAAAAAGAAGAGAAAAATATAAATGGCTTTGTGGGTGCAGAGTGTTTTACATGCAACAGTGCAGTCTTGATGAAAACCTGTGCAGGATTCATTAAAATTAAGCTTAAAAAAATTCTAGTTAAACATCAGAACTTAGAAATTTATATGTGCCTTTCCAATTACAGGAAAGCATTGCTAATACTTTTAGCTTTCTAATCCTTCTAAAGCCTTTTCTTTGCTGATTCTACTGTATTGCCCAATGTTTTATTGTTTACATCCAAATGAAACACTCTTTTTGTGAGAATTTTTTCAAATGATTAATACTGTACCATTATGGCATTTAGTTTTTGAAAATAGCTCTCATGAGATGACTCACCTACAATAAAATTTTACCTTTTAAAAAAAATGTTTTTATGCTGGGTGTAATGGCATACACCTTTAATACCAGTACTCAAGAGGTAGAGGTAGTAGGATCATCATGAGCTCAAGGCCACCCTGAGACTACATAGTAAATTCCAGGTGAGACCCTACCTCAAAAAACAAAAGAAAAAGAAAAGATTTTATTTATTTGCAAGCAGAGAGAGAGAGAGAGAGAATAAATATCAATAGGTGTGTCAGAGCCTCTTGACATTGCAAATAAATTCCAGATGCATTTGCTTCTTTCTTCCTAGTAGGTAATAGAGATTCGAACCCAAGCCCTCAGGCTTTTTCAGGCATGCAACTTTAACCACTGAGACATGTCTCCAACCCCAAAATTTCACCTTTTAAAGCACTACTAAGTTCAGTGGCTTTTTAAAACGATGTGTAGTGGGCGTGGTGGCGCATACCTTTAATCCCAGCTCTTGGGAGGCAGAGGTAGGAGGATCACCATGAGTTCAAGGCCACCCTGAGACTACATAGTGAATTCCAGGTCAGCCTGGGTAGATGAGACCCTACCTTGAAACCCCCCCCCCAAAAAAAAATAAGATGCTTGTTTGTTTATGAGTAGAAATAGATGAGAGAGAGAAAGAATGTGGACATGCCAGGTCCTCTTGCCATTGCAACAAACTCTATGCATGTGCCACTTTGTGCCTCTGATTTACATGGTACTGTGGAATCAAACCCAGGATGACAGGCTTTGCAAGCAAGTGCCTTCTACCACTTACCCATCTCTCCAGCCTTTATTTAATATTGTGCAGGGTATGGTCACTGCACACTCCTTTAATCCCAGCACTTGGGAGGCTGAGGTAGGAAATTGCTCTGAGTTCAAGACCAGCCTAGAGCTAGAGTTACAAATCAGCCTGAGCTATAGGGAGACCCTACCTCAAAAAAAAAATAGTATTTTATATATATATATATATATATATATGTGTGTGTGTGTGTGTGTGTATATAAATAGCTATTGTTAAGGTTACTAGGAATGAAGATTATTTAGCATCATGTAATAAGATTTTATGGTTTAATTTTTAGGAATTCTACTGATGACAGCCTCTGAAAATGAGGATAATGACATTTTATGGTGTGTTAACCATGATACATTTCCTTTCCAAAAGCCAATGATGGAAACTCAGGTAAGTTATTCTGAGAACTCTAAAGTGTGTGTGTGTGTGTGTGTGTGTGTGTGTGTGTGTGTGTGTGTGTGTGTGTGTGTGGATTGAACCCAGGCACTGTGAATGCTAGGCAGGCACTTACCACTTAGCCAAACTTCTAGTCCATATATAATTTTTTCGTTTGTTTTGTTTTGTTCTGTTTTTTTGAGGTAGGGTTTCGCTCTAGCCCAGGCTGACCTAGAATTCATTATGTAATCTGAGGGTAACCTCAAATAACCGCCCCCAACAACACAGCTACATCAGGGTTATAAAATCCAAACTGCCATCAGCTGAGGATCAATTATCCAGAACACATTCATTTGTTTGTGGGGGACACCTGAATCAAACCATGACAGTCCGCCCCTGGCCCCCACAAACTAATAATCATACATGATGTATGCCCATGTATTTGTGGTCAGCTTTCTGGGTTTATTTGACTTGAGGGGAGACTCCATCCTGGCAGGGAAAACGACGGCATGAGCAGAGGGGTGGACATCACCTCCGCCACAGCACTGGAAACAGTGGCAGGAAGGTGTGCTAAATACTGGCAAGGGGAAGTTGGTTTATAATCCCCATAAGCCTGCTCCCAACAACACAGGTACATCGAGGTTATAAAATCTAAACTGCCGTCAGCTGAGGATCGATTACCCAGAACACACTCATTTGTTTGTGGGGGTATGGGGGACACCTGGATCAAACCATGACACACACACACACAGACACACACACACATATGTGTGTTTGCAAATGGAGAAATTGATGGGTGCACCAGGGCTTTTTGGAACTCCAGATTCATGCACTATATCATGTCTCTGGCTTCATGTAGATACTGGGGAATTGAACCAAGTCTGTCAGGCTTTTCAAACAAGTGTCTTTAACCATTAAGCCATCTCTCCAGACCCGTCCAAACATACTTTTTTTTTTTTTTTTTTTTCATATATACTTTGAAAAAAACATTATATAGTGGAGTGGGGGAGATGCCTCAGTCGGCAAAGAGGACCAGGGTGTTCATGTTACTGGTCTGTCATAGTATCTGCATTTACTTAGAAATACAATCTGGTCTTTTACTTTTTGGAATCCTTTACATATAGAAGTAACTTCAAGAACATGTAAAAAGCAGAATTCTTTTACATAGATGACAACTCGAGTTGATGGTCATTCCTGGGCTCTGTCTGCAATAGATGAATTGAAAATGGATAAAATAATTACACCCTTAAATAAGGATCATATTCCAATAACAGACTCGCCAGTTGTTGTACAGCAGCACATGTTACCTCCAAAGAAATTTGTTCTCCTCTCAGCACAGGTATGTTCAAGTCCACTTACATTGAGACAAATGAAGTAATATTAAATGTGTGTACATGCTAAGCAAGTTTTGTACCCCTGAACCATATCCTACTTTGGATATTTAATGTATTTGAGACATACTCTTTAGTGTCATTTAATGGAGTCATTTTTTAAAGTACTTTGGAGTATATACTCATATATATATATATATATATATATATATATATATATATATATATATATTTTTTTTTTTTTTTTTTGGTTTTTCGAGGTAGGGTCTCTAGTCCAGGCTGACCTGGAATTCACTATGTAGTCTCAGGGTGGCCTTGAACTCACGGCTATCCTCCTACCTCTGCCCTCGAGTGCTGGGATTAAAGGTGTGTGCCACCACGCCCGGCTTATACTCATATTTTTTAACAATAATTCATTAAAGTGGAATAACCTAGGAAGAATGGACACTAGTCCACCTTTCCAGTCAAAGTCCTTTCCAGGCGCCCAAGCTATGTGTCAATCCAAAAGTATGTTAAGAGTATACATACAATGTAAATGTATTTCTAAACAAATCATCACACGTTCCATATGCTATTCTGTACCTTGTCTTTTGGGGGTTGGTGGGAGGGTGAGGTAGTCTCTGTCTAGCCCAGGCTGACCTGGAACTGTCTGTAGCCTCAGGCTGGCCTTGATCTCATGGAGGTCCTCCTATCTCTGCTTCCTGATTGCTAGGATTAAAGGCTTGTGCTATCAGGCTCAGTAATGTACCTTGATTTTTATATTTCAAAAATAAATGTTGCAGCTCTTTCTGTATCTATGTACTTATTTCACTCAGCTTTGTATTTGAGAGGTATTTTTTAAAATATATTTTATTTAATCATTTTCAAGGAGAGAGAGAGAGAGAGAGAGCACACCAGGGCTGCCACCATGTGGGTCTGGCCTATGTGGGTCCTGGGGAATTGAACCCGGGGCCTTAGGCACTGGAGGCAAGTGCCTTACTCGCTGAGCCATCTCTCCAGCCTTATATATTTTATTTATTCATTTTCAAGCAGAGAGAGAGAGAATGCCAGGGCCGCCACCTTGTGTGTGTGTGTGTGTGGCTTACGTGGGTACTGGGGAATTGAACCCAGGGCCTTGGTTGAGAGGTATTTTATATGAGCAAATCATGTAATGTCTTCCAAGTGTGGCCTCTGATTCCTTATGTATCCAAGCATGAGCTTGAACGTCTGCTCCTCCTCCCAAGTGCTGGGACTACAGCATGAGCTACCAACCTCATTTTATATGGTACTAGGAATCAAACCTAGGACTTCATGCATGCAAGTAAGCAGTCTGCATATTCCCTGGGGATGAAGTATTGCTACCCTTAACCATATTTCTATGGAGTTGTCTGTTGCATTTATAGAAGCAAGACTTGAGATTCATGTATCAAGGAAATTAACTTTTTGTTTTTAGCTTCAAGTAATTTTCCTAGTTTGTCATTTGACTTTGTTTATTCAAAACTTTCCCATCGGGATGGAGAGATGGCTCAGCGGTTAAAGGTGCTTGCAAAACCTGATGACATGGGTTTGATTTCCCAATACTCGTGTAAAGCAAGAGGCACAAAAGGGCACTTGTGTCTGGAGTTTGTTTGCAGTGGCTGGAGGCCCTTGGGTGTCCATATACTCTCTCTCTCTTCTTTCTCTCAAATAAAATTTTTTTAATAAAAACTTTCCCATACAGATAAGTTTATAAGTAGTCAAAATTTTAGAATTTATTTTATTGTTTAATATTTTCATTTATTTGCAAGGAGAGAGTGGGGAGTAGAAAAGAGAGAAAACGCGTGTGCCAGAGCCTCTTGCCACTACAAACATATGTGCCACTTTCTGTATCTGGCTTTATTTGGGTACTGAGAACTCAGCCCAGTGCAGCAGCCTTTGCAAGCAAGTTCCTTTTATCACTGAGCCATCTCTCCAACCCTCCTTTAGAATTGAAGTTGTATTAAGCC
>PVHP010017247.1:0-34781 GCA_004024765.1 Zapus hudsonius
CTCACTGAGTGGAATATTTGGCCGAATTTAATGGCTGTTGATTGACTCCCCCAGGCCCAGGCTCCTTCATTGCATAATTGCTCCTTTCTTGGTTTGCTGTTCTCTCCCAGTAGGAACTGTATCCAGCCTATTCATGGCCGCAGACTATGTTTCATGCCAATGGTCTGTTTACTCCAGTTATCGCCAATCAGCTTCCCCTAGCAGCTTGTGCATTGCCCTTCAGCCCTTATAAGGAGAGAGAGACACAGAGAGAGAGGGAGAGAGAGAAAGAGAGAGAAGGAGAGAGAGAGAGAGAGAGAGAGAGAGAGAGAGAGAGAGAGAGAGAGAGAGAGAGAAGGGGTACACAGGGCCTCTAGCCTCTGCAAACAAATTCCAGATACATACATCACTTTACATGGGCACTGGGGAATCAAACCCCAGTTGTTAGACTTTGCAAACAAGCACCTTAACCATTGAACTCCAACCACCCTTTTTTTTTAAAAATTTTAAGTCTTATTTACAAGCAGAAAGTGAGAGAGAGGGGGGAAGGAAGAGAGAAAGAACATTTCAATTTTTAATCATTATTTTAAATTTTAATGATGATATCAAAATATGTTTGATATCAGTTACTGATACTTTTTGTTTTCCTTACACTCTGCACATGTGATTAAAGGTGTCTTATGAGCTAAACAGTGTCTTGTTCTGAAGTATATATGATGAAGCCTTCACTCCCAAAGTGATGCCATTTGGAAATAGACCCTTTAAGTGGAATTACTTAAGATTAAGTAAGGTTATAAAGCTGGGGTCCCAAGACAACAGACTGCTGTCCTCCTAAGAAAAGAATACACGAGGAGTATTTGCACAAAGAGAGAAAGGCACCTAAGAACATAGCAAGAAGGCAGCTATTGTCAGCCGAGGACAGTGATGTCCAGAGAAACTAACCCTGTCAAGAAGACTTCTAATCTCCAGAGCAATGGAAAATAAATTTCTGATATTTAAGGCCCCCAGTTTGTGCTATTTTGGTTTGATGGCCTCCAGCTGCAAAGCAAATAGTAAGAGGAGATTTCATGAAAGCTGTATCATTTGAGATGAGTAGTAAAGATCAAAAGGGTAGACATATTCAGAGAATGAAAGATATGTCTGGGAACTTTAAGCATGGAAGAGAAATTGTGAAAGTGATCTTTTGGACAGAAGCAATATTTTTGTGGGAGACACAAAGGAATTTCAGCAAAAAAAAAAATTCAGCATACAAAACCAGGCAGACATCAGAACCTTTGATCAGAAGCTTATACTGGTACCTGTTCTGGTGGTTTCTTTGGGCTTAGTTAGTTATGTGTGTATTTTTAAAAATATTTTATTTATTTTATTTATTCATTTTCAAGCAGAGAAATACAGAGAGAGAGAGAGAGAGAGAGAGAGAGAGAGAGAGAGAGAGAGAGAGAGAGAGAGAGGGAGAGGACATATGTGGATACTGGGGAATTGAACCCGGCGCCCCAGGCACCAGAGGCAAGTGCCTTAACTGCTGAGCCATCTCTCCAGCCCAGTTATGTGTGTATTTATGTGTGTGTGGTTTACATTTTACCTTGTTGGACAATATAAAACAGAAAATAATTGTTGACCTTCGATAGTTGTACGAAATAAAAATGTCAGTGTCTATAAGGATTTCTTGTTGAAGGCTGTGGAGTTTGCTCTGAGGTTAAAGGCAAGCCTGAGTGCCAGAGTTTGGATCCCCAGTACCCAGGTAAATCCAGACGCAAAAGTGAGACATGTACCTACAATCTCAATGCACTGACAGCAATAGGGATGGAGGCAGGAGAATCCCGACTCTCTGGCCATGTCCCAGATTGCAGGTCCATCAGTGAAGGCTCTAGAGAGGGGGTGAGAATGGGGGGGGGGAACAAGAGATGTGAGAGATGGGGCAAGATGATATTCTGATCAAACCCATTTATTTCAAGCAAGGCAGCACTTAAATATCTTTTCACGGTGGGGGGGGGATGCATGGGTGGTTACTTAGGAATTAGCATAACCAGGTTTCTAGGTAACCTGGCCATAGCAAGGGTCATGTAATCTCTAGGAGGAAACCTGCCTGCGGGAGAAAGTTTTGGCAGAGAAATAGGAACTAGCATTGGTTAGCAGGAGGAAGAACAGAGACCTTCAAAACAAATGTTGATGCAGTTTAAGGCACAATAACAGCTCCCAAATGGCCAGATAGTCTGGTAGTTTTAGCAACAAATACCAAAAGGAACCTGATCTCAGACAAGGTGGAAAGAGAGGATCAATACTCTGAGATTGTCCTCTGACCTCTACAAACATGTTATGTCATGCAACACATCATTATCCTCAACATATATATATATATATAAATGTATATCATATAGATATGAAATATGTTATATATATATATACATACTTAGAGACATATACACAAATCAGCATTATATCTATCTATAACATATATATCTATATCTATATTTATCTCATGAATATATGTCTCATCTATATCTGTATCTATATCTATATCATCTCTATCTCTATATCTATCTATATCATCTATCTCTATCTCTAACTTTATCTCTATCCCTATCTCTATCTCTATCTCTATATCTATCATCTATATTTATATCTATCTTTGTCATCTATATCTCTATCTATCTATCTATCTTTGTCTTAGATCATAGCCACACATACTTAATTTCTGTCTGGTGCTACTTACTTTATGCTGTAAGAGCCCATGTAGCTCACAGTGACAAGGAACATCCAGCCCACCAACACTGAACATTTGTTATCTGACACTTCAAAGCAGGACTAGTCTATTTCCTTTCCTTATGCATCTCTAACACACACTTGTTTTTGAGAGATAACCAATGTCAGAAATAGAGAGAGAAGAAAGAAAGAGAAGTCAATCAGAGAGAGAGAGCGTGAGGAAGGCTGAGGAGCGTGATGAGAGAAGGAAGGAGGTAGGGAGGAAGTGATGAAGAAAAGAGAAGGCTTCTATGTAGGTCTCGATTTTATTTCTCCCCCACCAGGAAGATCATAACAGGAGTCTTTAATTTAGCAAAGACAAAGTAAACCTCTTGCCGGGTTCCTCTGGAAGCGGGTCAGATCATAGAAGCCCTGTAAAAGCTACATGGTCAGCCATCAACTCTGATCCAGCTCTGTTCTAAAGCAAACAGGAGGACACTTGCTTAGCTTGCTCTAATGCAGAGCTCATTATATCAAACACACGCTGGAAACCTTCTTGGCCAAAGTGGCTCATTTGCTCCCTATAATGGAGGACTTGGCACACGAGTGTTCATTAAAGCTCTGCTGCACAGTTGACACCCTACAGTTGAATCGCTCATAAACAAATTTATGGGCAAATCATTAAGAGTGAATGAGTTATCACTTCGGAGGAATGTTTCAGACAGATGAAAGCACCGTTACATCCAGATTTGAAGTAATAACAAGCCTCCTATCCAAACAGACCCATTTGCCCAGAGAATAAACATGATTCAAACATTAGCGCCGCTGGTCTCCTGAATTATTTGCACAATTCAAGGGTGGTGAATGCATTGGAGACCTTCAGGCCAAGTGCTTCTGCTTTTCACCCCCACCCTATTAATACACATATTGGATTGATCAAAATGGCTTATGCTCTGCAAGCTTTCCAGCCTCAACTGGAAACTTGCAGAGCTCCCCCAAACTGCTACATATTTATTACCATGAAGGGCACCATCATTGGGAGGGAGCCTGGAGAGATGGCTCAGTCATTAAAGGTGCTTGCTTGAAGGCATTTCCTGACACCGGATAATGTTCAAAAAAAAAAAACCCAACAATGAGTGTTGCTAAATAAATGCAGAGAGATTTAAAAAGACAGTCAGAAAAAAATCTTTGTTACTACATTCAATTTTGTCATTGTGATGGGCCGACCACTTTCGTTCCCCTCAAATTCAAAGGTTGGAATACAACCGCCCAGTTACACACACACACACACAAACACACACACACACACACACACACACACACACACACACACACACTGTTATTTTTAGATACAGCCTTTAGTAGATTGTTTGGCCACAAATATGGAGCCCTCTTCTATGAAATTAATGCCCATTCTTTTTATGACTTTTAATCATTTCATTTGTGTGTGTGTGTGTGTGTGTGTGTGTGTGTGTGTGTGTGTGTTCTTTCCTAGCAGCCTACTCTCTGGTTCGTCAATTTATACCAAGGAGATGCATCCAGCTACTATTTCCTCCTCTGGTTCTGCATCTATGGTGAACTGATGATCTGCTATCTTCTAGGGAAGCAGGAGGAGAGGCTGATCTCCACAGAAGAGTGCACACTCCACACACAGGCTGAGGCAGACTTCCCAGGCTGTGGTACTCAGTTGCTCTCACAAAACACCACAGATTGGGTAATTAATGAAGAACAGAAAATTATTTATCATAGTACAGAAGGATGAAAAGTCCAAGGTCATGGTGTCAGATAAGATACTTTGCATGTGACTCACTGTGATAAGGAACATTCAGTCCACCGATACTGAACTATTTGTTATCTGATACAATAAGACAACTGACTTTGGTGATAGTCCATTTTTTTCTCATACATTCTAACACATACATGTTTGTGGAGAAAGTAAGTGAGAGAGCAAGAGAGAGAGAAAGAGAGAGAGAAAGAGAGAGAGAACATAATTTCCTTAGTATATGATGTCCAGCCATTCCATAAGGCACTAATTCATTCATGAGAGAGGAAACCATGGCTACTAATGTTCAATTCACTTCTCCAAAGGTCCTCTGTCACCACCTCAATGGGGGTTGAGTTTCAGCATACAAATGTGGTGAACATTCAGACCACGACACTACTAGAACCCCAAAGATGACACATCAGTAAGGGCAATGAAAATAAAATTACCAAGCTGATACTATGAGAACACACCCTTCTCCCCTTCCTCAAAGACAATTCATAGACATTCAAACATTCCAGAGAGCCCACAAGGATAAACAACATGGTAGAACTTTCAGTGTCCATCTGTGATTCTCCATACAGCCTATGGATGCCTGTGGATGTTTCCTTCCTGTGCATGCACAGCATTAAAAAGAAAAATGCAGGCTGGGTGTGGAGGCCATGCCTGGAATCCCAGCAGTTAGAAAGCTGAGACAAGATTGAGGTTTGATGCCTGCCTGGGCCACATAGAAAGACTCTGTCTCAAAAAGAAAAAAAGAAAGAGAGAGAGAGAGAGAGAGAGAGAGAGAGAGAGAGAGAGAGAGAGAGAGAGAGAGGAAGAGAGAAAGGAAAAAGAGAAGAAAAAGAAAAGAGAAGAAAAAGAAAAGAGACAGAAGGAAAGAAAAGAGACAGAAGGGGATGGGGAAGGATGGGGAGAAACAGAGAGGAAGGAAGGAAAAAAGGAAGGAAAGGGAAGAAAAGGGAAAAAGGAGAATGTAAAAATAGAAATTTCTTTGATCGAAAACGTCTCAAGAGCTTTGATCAAGAAAACACTATGCTGTGAAATTCACTATCGTCTCAGCAACTATTTTTGATTAGTTAATATGAGTAATTTTCTTCCAGATAACATCCATCTTTTCCACATACACATTTATTAGCATAACCAGGGCTTTGTGCTATTTTGTGGCACGCTGCATTTATTGTAGAGGAGAAATATTGCGAGTGTAATAGATCTTACACAAGAGGCATTTTTAATAATTATTTCATGCTGAAATGATAAACTGGAGAAAGTTCAGCATTAAGGAGAGGGCATAATAGCCTTGTATACACAGCATGCATCACTATACTTTCTTTAATAAATGCTGCAGGATAATTATTGCAAGTACATTTGTTTTACACATATTTCGAAACAAAACTAAAGCTGTTAAAATGATCTCTATTTTTCTAATATAAAATTTTCTATGGATACTGAAACTTTGTGGTTTTGAAGCAAAATGGAATACAGAATGATAAACAAGTGTGGTAAATTTTGTGTACAGCATGATTATCAAGATACAATGAAACACTGTAAGATTAAGATATAAAAAGACTAGGAAAACCACCCAAAATTACATATACTATGGAAGACAACAGGGAGCTGTTTTCAAAGTGTTCTCTATTTACCAATTTTCCTGTCACAAGATTTTTTTTTACCACTTTTATAATGAAACAAAGATGTTTTAAAGAATAACTAGGCTAGACAGAGACAGTGATTTCTTTTCTGTGCATGGTAAGTCTAATAGCAGGTCCCAAATATTTGGTCTGTGCCAAGTTGAGGTAGAATCATAGCAGATAACAAAGGAAAAAGATTCTAAAAATTCCCACATGAAACAATGCGGTGGATAGGAAGACTGGAAATCTACCCAGGGCCTGGCTACATGGAACACAACTGAGCATGTGCAGAAATGACCCTTAAAAAGGTCACAGGGCTCCTCTCCCCCTTTCTCTTCACCTCTTCCTTGGAAACGAATCTGGCACAATTTCAAGCTCATTTGTTTTCTCCCTTCTAGAAACTGCCTTCTTTTGTGTAATTATCCATGTGTCTCTGTGTACTTTGTTGCTAAGAGACAAGAGAAACTAGAAACTTTAGCTCATGGCCCCTGGGGGACTCAGACCTGTGCCTACCTAGGTCAATGTCACCTCTTACATGACAGAGTAAGGATGCATAAATGCTTCATGTTCTGAGTTTCCAAAGAAACCCTTTAGCTGTTTTCTGTAGACAAGAACAGAAATTCAAATTAAGCAGCAAGGTTACAGAGAGAAAGAGAGGGGTACAGCAGACATGCAAAACCCATTTTTTTCCTTCATGTTTCAAGTTTTTGAAAGCTATCACTATTGTTATGGTCTGGATATAAGAGAATCTGCTTTTTACAGATGGTGGTGAATTCCTGGGAGCCTCAAAGTCCTTCAGAATGACAAGAAAAGAATGCCAACTGCCTAGCACAAGAGAACTCATCTCTATCACATCTGTCAGGGCCCAGGAGACATTTCAGAGGAAGTGGTGAAATAAACATTAGACCTGCTCCCACTGCTACCCGAGAAACCACCTCCAGTAAAATGGTGGTAGACATCAAGGAGACTTAAAACTCCTCATCAAAGCAGAAAAATAGAGGCTGCCAAGAGTTCAACACTAAAAGAGATTTATGACATGCCCTCCCAGGCTCTGGGAACATTGCAGAAGAAGGGATGGGAAGAATGTAAGACACAGAGTGGGGCTGGAGGGTTTAGCAGGTAAGATGTTTGCCTGCAAAGCAGAAGGACTTGAGTTTAATTCCCCAGGACCCACGTAAAGCCAGATGCACAAGGTGGTGCATGTGTCTGGAGTTCATCTGCAGTGGCTGGAGGCCCTGAGGAGCCCAGGGGCCCATTCTCTCTCTCTCTCTCTATCTCTCTATCTCTCTCTCTCTCTCTCTCCCCTTTCTCTCTACCTCGCTCTCTCTGCCTTTTTCTCTCTCACACACTCTCTCTCAAATAAATAAAATATTTTTTTAAAAAAGACAAAAGGTGGCAGGTGTACAGCGAGGCATTGTCCTCCCTCACACCCTCCCCAGGGACTGACGGATGCATTCATGACCCCATAGTGATCACCCATAACTCCACTGAGGAGAGCCAAGGTGGTGAAATGGGGGCCATGCTTGAGGAGTCATCATAGTGTAACCTGATGGGAATATGACCATTTTGCAATATGTTCATATGTTAAAAGAAGAAAAATCCACAGTGTTCTGTGTTGATCACTTGGCTTCCAGTTGGTGGCACTGTTTGAAAAGTTGGAGAGCCTTTGAGAGGTGGGGCTTTGCTGGAGGAAGTGGGTCGCTGGGGGGTGGAGGCAGATAGAGGCTTACAGATCAGCCCAACTTCCTGTCTTCTGTTTCCTGGTTCAGGGACATCCGAACAAACAGTTGTCACATGCTCCTTCCTGCCACCACAGATCAACCACCATTATGCCTTCTTCCATCAAGATGGATTGTAGCCCTTCAATCCATGATCCAAAATAACTCTGTTCTCCTCTAAGTTACTTTTTGTCAAGCATTTGGTCACAGTGACTAGAAAAGGAATACCACTTTACTGGCTTGAAGGTGAGAACAATGGATTATCTTTCATCCTGGCTGTGTTCCTTGGAGAACATCATGGTTCCTGGGCAAGGTGAGAAGGTATGGAGGGGCCAACTGAAGGGTAGTAACAGAGACTCCTGAACACCTGAAGCAGTTGCGTTTCTCATTGCCAGGACAACACACCTGACCAGGAGCAGTTTATGGGAGGAAAGGATTTATTTCAGCTTACAGGTTCAAGGGTGAGCTTCATGGCACATCTTGCCACAGCAGCAAAGTAGGAACAGCAAGAGTGAGCACTGGCGAATTGGGCTAGATATTAAAATCCCAAGGCCTGTCTCCAATGACACACTTCCTCCAGCAAGCCTCCACTTTCCCAAAGGCTCTAGCAAGGGAGGATCGAGTATGAGACTTACTCACAAACATGTTAGGTTATGGTGGACACTTCACATTCAAACCACCACTATACTTTATTAACTTTGGCACCATCTCTTGCATAAAGGGTAAATGAAGAGGTATTAAAACTTACATGAAAGCTGTGTGCTAAAGGGTGGCTTCACATTAGTAATATAATCCATCCCTCTGTGAAGTATTCTTCTCTTGTATTTCCAGTGACCGGAGATGGGGAGAGAGAGAAGTGCACTAGCAACAGATATAGGAAACTTACTTGTCCCAGGCTATTAAAGATTTCCTGGGCTGGAGACATGGCTCAGCGGTTAAGGCCCTTGCCTCCAGAGCCTAAGACCCTGAGTTCAATTCCCCAGTACCCACATAAGCTAGACCCACAATGTGGTGGTCCTGGTGTTCTCTCTCTCTTTCTCTCTCTTTCTCACTCTCTCTCTTCTGCATCTCTCTGCTTGGAAAGGAATAAATAAAATATTTTAAAAAAGATTTCCTTGTTTACTTAGGGCTATAGAGGGACAAACTAGTTTCACAATTATACCTAACAAACACTCAGCAGAAATTTGTTTTTGTTTATTTGAGGTAGGGTATTACTCTAGCCCAGGCTTACCTGGAACTCACTTAGTAGTCCCAGGCTGGCTTTGAACTCACAGTGATCCTCCTGATTCTGCCTTCAGAGTGCTAGGATTAAAGGCATGGGCCACCATGCCTAGTGCAGAAGAAATTTTTTTAATTAATTTTTAAAGACTGGTCTGTGCAATTCCAAGCCTATGGCCACATTTACGTAATGTATATGAAATGAACAAATTACACCACAGTGCAATGGTGATGTCCAGGTACATTCTGGTTGGCTGTTTGAAGGCCCTAATGGGCGACGAGCAAGAGAGTGAATAACTCTAGGGTGGGGAAACATCATAGAGAAACTGTCTGGAGAGATTGCTCAGTGGTTAAGGCACTTGTCTGCAAAGCCTAATGACCTGGGTTCAATTCCCCAGCACCCACATAAAGCCAGATGCACAAATGGTGCATGTATCTAGAGTTTGTTTGCAGTGACTGGAGGCCCTGGAATGTCCATTCTCTTTTTCTCTGCCTGTCTCTCTTCTCTCTCTCTCCTTGAAATAAATATATAAAATATTTTTAATTAAGAAAAAGAGAAACTTTTATTACTAGCTCACACATTAACTGCAAAAGGCTTCCTTTTCCCTCCACAACTTCCATAGAAGTGGATTTTGAGGCCAGGTTAGGGGCCTAAAGACATTTTTTTGTGCAGAACAAAGCAAGTTTCATTATGTGCAGAGCTATTTGTCATGCCCTACTCTGTAGGAATTAAAAATAATGCAAGCTGGGAATATGTGGAGCTGAGCAGTATGCTGTTTATATCTACCCCGTGCTTCCTTGAAAGAGAACAAGAAATTCAAGAATTCACAAGGCAGAACATCAGTGGGTGGTAAACCAGTAGATGGCTACTTCATCCATGTCTACATCTCTTTGTTAGGAATTCAAAGAATGATTGACACCCACTTTGTCCTGGCTTCACTATCTAACAGTGATCCAATGAAGGAATGTATTAACTAGAACACATATTCCGTTCTAGGAAACAGATTGCCATCTGTGTATCAGAATTACTTTATCTCTTCCGATAATTTCCCAGTGGTCATAAAGTATACATGCGGACTTTTTTGTTACTCATTTATAAAAATGAATATCTTCTCCCAAATACTTGTCTCCTGACTGAATACTTGGACCCTTCTTATGCTTAGAGTTGACAAAGTTATCAGTCCTCTGAGTAGGAAAGGTGACTTCTTAGCCAGCATTGAGCAGTGGTTCCATTGTATAGATAAGGTAATTGAGTCCCAGCTAGCTCACAGCATTGGACTGAGATCCCATGAAGAAATCTTCAGGGAAGTATCTTTCCCTTTTTTAAGGCATCCAACAGTTTCTAGCATATGTAATAAAAATATGGCCTATGAGTTCATTACATTCCCATTAAGACCTTCTTTACAAACTATTTTAAAGTCAGATCAGCCTTAAAGTCCTATTATCTTAAGACTTAATGGAAAGGAAAATGCCTTCACAAATTAATGCGATTAGTATGTACCTTATTAAGAAATGATACTCGGCAGATCTAACTTGGAAAGTAAAATCAGTGAAAGTAATGAGTGGATGTCTCTGGAAGGATGCAGATATAAGGGAAGACATCCTCTGTTCTCTCTAAATGAACCTCATTAGGAAAATCCCACTCTCAGGTGTAAAAAAAGGATTCCTTCCTTCCTCGGAGTTTAGACTTAAAGAATTTGTGAGCTGCGGGATTAGCTCAGTAGGTAAAGTGATAACCTTGCAAGTGTGAGGAACTCGGTTTGATCCCCCAAATCCACAAAAATGTCAGGCATGGTGACACATACTTATAATCCCATCTCTGGGGAGGCACAGACAAGCAGATCCCTGGGGCATTGACCGGCCAATCTAGCCTACTTGGAGAGTACCAGGCCAGCGAGAAATCCTTTCTCAACCAAAGATGGATGGCACCTGAGGAATGACCTGAGAGGCTGTCCTCTGGCCTTCCCAGCCAGTGTACACATGTATGCCCACACACAAATAAACACACAGGTATATACACACAAAAGAGTTGGTAAACATTAAGAGAAAATGATTAATATATGAACACCATAAAATAAATTGTAAATAAATACATTAACTCAAAGAGGGTTCATTTGCATAAAAGAGGAATTTATAAGCAGTATGGAATTAAAAAAATAAAAAGGAGAAACAGACAAATTCATAGTAATTATGGCTGTTTCAAATGACAAATCTCAATCTTTTAAAGCTATAAAATGTAAGGCAAGCATGGGTGTAAAGATTTATAATCCCAGCAGTCAACAGACTGAGGTCAGAGCATCATAAGTTCAAGTCCAGCCTTGGCTACATTGTAAGATATTCTGTTAAAAAATATTGAGTTTGGGCTGGAGAGATTGCTCAGTGGTTGAAGCACTTGCCTGCCAAACCTAACAACCAGAGTTCAATTCTCCAGTACCCAAATACAGCCAAATGCGTAGTGGCACATGCATCTGGAGTTCATTTGCAGTGTATGGAGGTCCTAGAGCACCTATTCTCTCTCTCTCTCTCTCTCTCTCTCTCTCTCTCTCTCTCTCTCTCTCTCTCATTGAAAATAAATAAATAAAATATTTTATAATATTTAGCTTTAATTATAGAATATAGTCATTTACAATGATACAGTCAATAATAATATTTTAATAGCTAAATCATACTTTTTGCAGATGCAGGTAGTAAAACTTCATTTTGACAGGTTCTTAAAAAACAAAGCTACATCTATTTATAGGAGATTCCAGGAAGGTCTCAAAATATAAAACCTAAAACATATGAAGGACATTTTCTCTGAGTCAAAGAACAAGAAGTGAACCAAAGAGATTTAGAAAGGAAAAAGAATTGAAGGAGGAAACTAAACATTATTCTTATCCTATTAGTTACAAAGAAAATATTCATGTATTTATAGAGGCCAGGCAGTTAAAAATAATCTGTTGTTGGAAAGAAGTGTCCAGGGAAAAGAAAAGCTGAGAGCTGAATTTCAGATGAAGCTGGGGAATACAGATCCGTGGACTCCATACTGCACTGCTGGAGGAGAAGACAAATGAGGTCTAGAATCTGATAGAGAGAGCTGAAGAATAAGAATGAGAGACGAGGACAGAGGGACAGAAGACAGATGACAGAGCCAGAAAAACAGGCCAAAATGCTTACCATCCATTCCTGGTGAAAACTCACCGATAACGAGAGTAGAAAGAGCCCCCTCTCTAAAAGGACAACTATTCATTTCAGACTGACACACAGTTTAAGCTCAATGGCAAAATGCCTGGAGTGTTACCAATAAATCCAGGAACACAACTAAAATGTTTGACATCAAAACTATCTCGAAGAATATTCCGGGTGATGGGACAATTAAGAAAAAAATCTATATATTTCTGTGCTCAGAAATGAAACTCAATTTTATTCACGTGAATTTCTTTAAATGACTAGAACCCCCTTGAGAGGAAAGCTAAGGATATTTGAACCCAGTGGCTCCATACAGCCCACAGGTTCCAGGCCTCGACTTACATATAGAATAATGGGAACTAGGTGACCTTCAATTTCCTTCTGGCTTTCAGAGTCAATAAGCCTAAAAAATAATAGACGTAGGCTATATATACATATGATATAGAGATAGAGATATATAGCTATTGTTATAGATAGATAGATATACATATAGATAGATATACATATACATGATATAGATATAGATGTACAGAAATATATAAACAACTATCATAAACAAACAGAATGTCATTATTCACTTCTCTAAATAGTAGGTAATGTTCACTAAATACTCATCATGTATCGGATATGATTTTCTCAATACAATGTTCCCTGAACTCTTTTCTACTGTGTATCAGATCCATCTTACTTTGCAGATAAAAAGCAGTTTATCATCAGTCATGCACCTAGGAGTTGTCAGAGATGTTCCTGAGGTTTTGCAGTGTCACCCAAGGCCCTGCTCAGAGTCACTGGGCAGCACTGCCTCTCTACCTCATCTTCCTTAGGATTATAATCCCATGTGTCCCTCTCTCTATGTCACTCATGATCCCTGGAGCTCTGTGGCATGAGACTTTGTGTCTCCTGTGAAATCTTCTGTAATGATGCTTTCCTCTGACTTGCTCTAGTGCTGTTGAAAGTCATGTAGATCTGAGAGGTTCTCCCGTGGAGCACACGGTGTGTAATCACACCCATTCCCATTGATTCTTTCATGCTGTGGTCTTCCACCACAGGGAAGTATTTTGTTTAGGAAAAGAACAAAAATGTAACAATAGAGCTTGGGATTCTCCAAACGTGATTTGAACAAGTAGCTGAGAACTAGGAACATTTAAATTTACAAAATAATAGAGTTCCATATTAACTAGAGATACATAGATATAGTTTTGGATTTAGTATTTAGGAAGTTAATTTATTCAGTTACTTGTTTGTGTGTGTATGTATGTGTATATGGACATGTGCATATCACAGCACACGCGTGTGGACGTCAAGGACATTCTCTGGGCGTCTGTACTTTTCTTCAGCCCTCCTTCAGCCACTGCAAATGAAAATCAGTCCAACTGGTCCATCGAGCTTCAGATTCTCATGGCTTTGCCTCACATCCTTGTCAGTTTTTGGACTCACAAATGTATGAGCCACTTTGCATCCAACATAAGGTGAGGCTCCAACTGGTATAGAAAGGCTTTGAAAGCAAGCCCCTCTAACCACTGAGCAATCTCCCCAGTCCCTCTCGGGTTTCTTCACTAAGGAGTTTTGAAAACTTTTACTTGGTGGATGTGTACTCTACAGGAGTGGTTAGAAGTTTTAATGATAGAAACAATTTTATACATAGGTCATACAAAAAGATACCAGAATAGTTTGGGCAATGCTGAATGATCTAAGTCTACTTATTCACATAATCAATGTCTTCCTTGAAATCTTCATGCAAAATAAGTTGATGTTTAAATGGAAGCTGTGACTATCTGGGTATAGTTTTACAGGAATAAATTGTCATAGAGATGGATTTCCTGCCCTTCTGTTTCTCTGTGAAGAAAGATGAAGAGTCTATAAACAGTAACTTACAGTGTTATGTTTAGGAAGACAGGCAGGCCTGTTGTAGACGACTGAGTTCAGTCTGATATATGTTTCATTCTCCTTGACAGAATTTGTAACAAAATGAGTCCAGCTGTGTGTAAACAAGCGCTATAAGTAACAAGAACACCATCGTGCTTGGCTCATTGGAGCGTAGGTGAGTCTCACTCAGGTGTGCTCCTGTGGGCTTCCAGATTCTATTTCTAAATTGCCTTCTCATCAGAAGTCGAAAGCAAACTGTGTTTGCCTTCCAAACTAGGCAAGGCCAGGGCGCTTCTGTGTACTTTGGAGTGAAATGCTGCTGTCTCCTTTAGAGCACAGGGCTATTTATCATAATACCGGGTGCTTCGCACCACTGAGCACATCATCTTGGGCTCATTCTCAGATCTCCGGTAGCAGTGGTGATTAAGCCTACAACAGGTCATACCATCAGCCATAGATCACAGTGGGGAACTGGAAAGAAAAACAGAACAGGAAAAGCCTAGAATGATGTAACTACACATTCTCCCAAAATAAATCATATTCCGTAAAGTGGATATATATATGCACATACATACATGTGTTTATAAATCATGGGTAAATGTATAGATGGATATTGTAAATTTTCATATGTAACAGTTATTAAAGGAATGGATAGACTATAACTATTATATATACTCTTATGTAATAATCATTCAAGGAAGAGGCAGACTATTATATATGTTCATGTATAATGGTTACTAAAGGAATGGGAATATGATAACATTTGAAAGATCTTAAGTTAAATCCATGGACAAGCAATCAAATTAAATAAACTAGCTTCGTCTTCCTGGTTGACACTTCTGAGCAATTTTTCTTTCCTGATTTACCACAGAAATCAGGAATATTCCATTTTGATAAGTAATCTAAAATACAACAATATAACTAATTCACAGCTCTAATATAATTTTATGTGACATAAAGATATCAGAATTATGGATGAGTATTTTTTTAAATTTTCTGGTAATTTTAACAATATTTTTAATTGACATGATTTCATTCTTTAATGCCTATAAAGATTATCATCTGTTTTAGCCCCCTTCTCTCTCTTCCTCTCTCTCTCTCCATACACACACACACACACACACACACACACGTATATATATATTCTGTGTGTCCATTTCTTTCAACAACTCCTGCACCCTCTTTCTGGCTCTCCACTGGCTTTCTTTGTAGCCAAACTGAATACACTGAGACAAATGAACATATTGTTTTTGCTGTTTTGTCCTGATGTGTTAAGTTGATTGCACAAAAATGACTTCAATTCTCCCCTTTCTCCAGAATTTGGAATCCATTGGGACTCAAGAATGCCTTCTCTCTTTTTTTGTTTAATTTGTATCTATATGTTTTTTTTGAATGATAGAAAAAATTTTATTCATAGGTCATACAAAATGATACCAGAATAGTATGGGCAATGCTGAATGATCTAATGATCGATTTGCCATTTCTGTCATTTTAATAAAATATATAATGTATTTCGGTCTTATTTTCCCCAATTACCCTTTCTTCTCCCCCTCTCCTCCCTCTAATACCCTTCTCCTATATTCATCCCCATATAATTTCATGCATATTTTTCGACCCAATGAGTTAAATTCAGATTACTTTCATGACCATGTGCAGATTATTTATCATGGAAAGGACAATTTACCAGTGGCTACAGCACTGATGAACCTGACCTCCCTACCCCTTCCAGAACCATGAGCTGTCATCATTAGCTGCTCTTGAAGGTGCTGGATCTCATGGATCCTTCTCCCGTGAATGAGGAAGCATTGACAGGCTCAATCTTATGCAGGAAACCACAGTGGTTGTGAGTTCGTTCTCCCCTTTTCAGCCAACCAGGTAGCATTCTGGTGGATGGGAACGGAGATGAACCTTGACAGCAAGAACATTTTGGATGTGCTGGTCCTAACCATTTGTGATGGTTAGCTTTTGTTGTCAACTTGATCTTTTTAATTATCTTGGGTGAGTCTCTGAGGATGTTTACAGGAAGGCAGCCTCTCAGCAAGGGGTAGGATGTAAGGAAACTCAGGAGAGCAAGAAAGTGAAGACCCTGTCCTATGTGGGCAGTGCAGAAAGGAAACTCAAGAGACTCAGGAAGCCATTAAGTCTGGAATAGGGATGTAAGACCTTGAATAGGCTTCCAAGACCTCGCCCTAAGGCTATATAAAGAGGAAAAAGTTGTCTCCCTGGCCCCCTGCCTGTTTTGCTTGTCTGTGTGTGGTGTTGATGATGGGTTTCTTTCTCTGTTTAGACCTGTGAAAGGGGCCAGCCTCTGTCACTATTATGGAACTTCCTCTGGATCTGTAACTTAAATAAATCCTTTCCTCCTATAACTATGCCTGGTTTGGAGATTCATCCCAGCGGTGTGTGGCTGACTAGGACACCACCCCAGCAACATCTGTATCAGCTTAAATACTTCTGTTGGAGAAGTTAGCTTGTTCCAGATGAGCCCAGCTGTCTCTCAGAGCCTGGACATATTGCCAAGCTTATGGTGGCCAGTCGTTCTAAGGCATTAAGTTTTGGCGTCACTTATTAAGCAACAATAAACATTTAAAAGATTTTTATAATTTCCTTTTTACTATCATCTATCACAGTGTGTTATAAATTTATTTATTTATTTATTTATTTATTTATTTATTTATTTATTTATTTATTTATGTATTCAACAATTCTTTGCAAATATAGGACAACTTCATTGTTTTTCTCTTTGTTGCATTCTAAAACCTTAGTAAGACTGACTGTCACATCCAAGGGGATTTCTGAAGACTTGCTGACTTAAATGAACACAGGATGGAGCAATGTTTACGGGAAAACTTTCCAAAGGTACATCAGTAGAAATGATAATTTATAACTATTGGCTATACTCAGAATAACTTCTATGCTCTCTGAAATAACTCAGTGACTTTAATGTATATTATTCAAGCATATTTTCCATTTTAATTTTACATTGTTGATCTGCCATTGCTGTCTATACTCAATGTTTTTGTATTTGTTGGAGAGTATATGCAGAATATGTATGTGTTCTCTGTCTATATGTAGAGAAAGCATATGTGCTTACAGATGTAGTCACCCCATACACACACTTGCAGAGGCCAGAGTAGAATGTTCAATGGATTCCTTTAAAACTCATCTGTATTATTTTCTTGAAACAGAGTTTCTAACTGAGCCTACAATTGCCATTTTTGGTCAGACTAGCTGAGCAGCAAGCCCCAGTAACACTGAGGTCTCTCCCCTCTGTAGGACTGGGATTACAGGCATATAGGCCCCTCCTCGGTTTATTTTATTTATTTATTTATTTTTAAATCTACACACACACACATTTGTAAGCAGAAAGAGATAGAGAAGATAGACAGACAGAATGGGAGCACCAAGGCCTCCATCCCTGTTGACAAACTCCAGATGCATGCACCATTTTGTGCATCTGGCTTTATGTAGGTACTGAGGAATTGAACCTGGGTTGTTAAGCTTTGTATGCAAGCACCTTAACTGCTGAGCCATCTCTCCAGCCTCATTCTCAGTTCTGTAAGTGGTTGCTAGGGATCTAATTCAGACCCTCATGATTGTGCACCAACCACTCTTACTAAGTAATCTCCACAGGTCATTTCTGTATTTTTGAATCTTCAATGTCCATTTTATTTTTTTGAAAAAAAAAATTCAAGCAAAATCAGAGGTTATTGTCAGTAGTCTTATTCAATTAATTACTCTCCACTTATTTGTTGAGACAGAATCACAGAGCAAACTGATTTGGCTAGTCTAACTGCTCAGCTTTCCCCAGGGGTTCACCTACCTCCTCCTATGAGCACTGGGATTACAGGTACCCCACCATACCCAACATGCATTTAAATGTGTGCTGTGGGTATAAGCTCAGTTCTTCATACTTGCACAGCAAGCACGTTACCAACTGAGACATCTCCCAAGGCCATACATATACACTTTGGAGTGAATTTAGACATTTGTTTTTATAACTCTGGGTCCTACTATTTTATTTGTAAACTATATTGTCTTAGATTTTAAGTTTTTATTCTATTTTTAACGTTGTTTGTGTGACTTGGGGTAAGGTACTTAACCTTTTGTCCCTTCACTCAACAAAAATGAGTGTTGTAAAAATAAACCACTTTTACAAGGTTATGATAACGAATGAAGTGAATTATGGGAAATTCTTCACACAGATCCTGATGTTCAATATGATTAGACACATATGTGAATGTCCTTCTTATCTTCACAATCATTATTCTCATTTTCTGTTCTGCTCATGGTAGGCTTTATGTATACCTGTGTCTTAGCATTGACAGTACTGGTCATGTGATGAATTAGTTATTCTCACTGAACATGGTATAGCCTCCAGGTGAAAAATTTTAACAGATTTTATGTATCCCCTAAGCTCAAGATTTTTGCCAACATAACCATCGACTCATTAATAGTTATCAAAGTATGATGGGATTAATGAAAAAATTCAGAAGAAGCATGAAAGCCTTATGGGAGGGAATAATATTGGATCCCTTTAACAATTTCTGGAAGTCTCTACTGCCATTCACTCTGTTTAATTGCAGGACTCAGGGTCATTTTGGCCAAAAGCTTTAAAAGGTGTATCATTCCCCTCATTCATTCTTCTCTAACCCCATTATACTCAAATGGTGTGCTATGCCAACTACATTCTTTCACACCTTAGAGCCACTGTTATACTATCTTTCATGGCAATAATAATTTCAGCCTGTTGGCGCTGTGGTTAAGTGGTCAGTGGTTAAGGTGCTTGCCTATAAATCAGAAGGACCCTAGTTAGCTCCCCAGTACTCACATAAAGCCAGATGCACAGTGTGGGGCATGAATCTGGAGTTTGTTTGCAGTGTCTGGAAGCCCTGGCATTCTCTCTTTCTTCTCTCTCTCTCTCTCTCTCTCTCTCTCTCTCTCTCTCTCTCTCTCTCTCTCTCTTTCTCTCTCTCTCAAATAAAAATAAGATTTTTTTAAAAAAAGAGAATTTCAGCCTGTTTAGGTGTCCACAGATTTCCCATTATCCTAAAGAAGACATAGTAAGGTATATGTTTGCATGGTGGAAGGCTCCTGTATCCTTCAGCTCACACCTCACTTATCACATCCCCATGATTCTGGATAGAACAATGATTCAATTTGCCTCATCCTGACAGTAAATCTTCCTTCTCTTATGTGACAGGTGGTTCCTAGACACGTAAGCTGGTAGAACTGGGCTTCTTTTCATGCTGTCAGGATGCAGTGCCGTCCTGCTGGTTGACAGTCACAGCCCTGCCATCATATTGAGAGTCACTTTCTGTCAAGCCCCCTGCCATGGATTTTTGAGAGAATCAGTCCTGTTGAGAACAGGGCTGTTACAGGCAAGCAGACTTTAGTTGGGGTCCACATATCCCAATATGATGCATTTCTATCTGTGAGAGGCAATCTGTCTTCATCCTGCCATCTGGTTTTTCCTCTAGAGGATGAGGGAAAGAAGCCCAAAGTGGACCACCGGCTTGTATGGACCTCATTCTTCCTGCCCTTGTCCAGTGTTTCTCAGATTTAACATGCTTAGCCTTTACCTAATGTTCTTCTTATAATGTGCATTCTAGTTGCTAAGTTCAGGGTACAAACCTGAAATGATACATTTATAACAGATTTACAGGTGATAGCATTGCTTATGGCCTAAGCAAAACCCTGAGAAGGAAGGATTTTATTACTATATCTTATGAGCTCTACCATTGCCTACTTCAGGGCTCCCAGGATGCCTAGCTTCAATTTCCAAAATACAACTGTTGTCCTGATCTTCCAATGATTGTATTGCCTGAAACCGTGATCATTCCTTGCTGTAATTACAAAACTGTGAATGCTTAAAATGTTCATTGACTTAAAATGATGAAAAGGAGAATGAGACACACTTTAATTTATGTAATAATTAGTAAATCAATAGCTTGAACCATGGGTCAAAGCTCTTTTAGTTTGAATATGAAATATCATGTATAGGCTCATGTGTTTGAACACCTGAGCTCCAGATGATAATGCTGTCTTTGGAAGGTTTTGGAGATGGGACATGCAAAAGGAAGGGAATTAGTTGGGGTTTGGTCTAGAGGTCTTAATTGTCTGCCTCCACTTCCTGTCCAGTCTCTGCTTCCTGACTATAGACACGATGTGACCATCCATCTCACATCCCTGCCACCACACCTTGCCTGCTATGATGAACGATATCCTTCCTCAAACTGGGATCCAATAGAAGCCTTCCTCTTTTTAAGTTGCTTCATATCAGGTATTTGAGAAAAATAATCAATATAAATGATTTTTCTCTGTTTCCTTTCCCATTTGAAATATTATATGCCTGTCAGAGCCCCTGGTAAGGGAATATATAGGAAGAAAGATGATGAATGTCATTAAATCCAATTTATTTTAATTGAACTAGCCAATTAATTATTGAAGTAGGTGCTTTGGAGATACCAAGATGAATAGGCCAAACCTTTCCTTCAAGGACTTACTTCATCATGTCATCCATGGGGTGGATATTATCACAAGATAAATGGAAGTCAATGGAGATAAGAGGGAAGAAAGAATGCCAATAGAATATACTAGAAAATAGATGCTAGAATGTGCTGAGTGGTACAGGTCAGGCCCGAGGGAACAATGCTTTTGATTCTCACTACTCTGTCATGGAACTATACTAGTATGGTCTGGGAGTAAAATTGCTGGAATCACATAGCCTGATTCTCTGTTTTATCAAAGCCTCACAGGTTGCTGCAATATCTACTAAACTCTCAGGATCACTGATGTAGAGTGTGCTAAGTACTACCTCAAGAATGAAGAGTAACAGTGGATTGATAGCCAAAAGAAATATAATAGAAGCCAAATATTTTAATTTTCAGCATTGATTGTTTTTTTTTTTTTTTAGAAAAAGAAAAGTGAAATTAATTGAATGACACATTTTGTGTAGTGGATAAATTTAAAGTGTTACCAATACACCATCAGTATAAAGCATCAAGTGGGAAATTTTCCATTCACACTTTTACAGTCTTTTACAAAGGTCTTTACAATCCTGTGATATTTTACTTTTTACAGAATATCCAAATTCTGACTTCGGGCTGGTTAGATTTCATGAATGTTGCACTGGGACATAGCTCAGTAGATCAAGTGCTTGTTATTATAAGTAGGAGTACCTGAGTTCAGATCCACACAGCCTACATAAAGTGATACAGACTGGCATCTGCAAAGCCAACAATGCCTATAGCAAGAAGAGAAACTCTCAGACCAGCTAGCCTGGAAGATATAATGTTGAACTATGAGAGACCCTACCTCTCCCAAGATGGAAAGTGAGGACCGACACCCAACATTGGCCTCTGACCTCCACACGTGTACCATGGCATGTGTGCCTACATTCACACACATGGTGTGCCCACACACAAACATAACCAAAATATATAAACACCAAAAAAAGATCAAGAACTCCACAGCTCTATGTGGTTATTAATCACTATATAAGATTGCACAATATTAAGACTTTAATTATTTCAAGTGTGGCCCCTGAATTAACCATATCAGAGTCACCTGGATCTGCACCAGAAACCACATTCTAGCAAAAACTCCAGGTGATCTGGGTGTGTTTTGTACTCCGAGGACTGCTGTCTTTAATATGTTGACATGCACAATAGAAGAGTGTTTTCCACCTGTCTGTATGAAAAACATGAACTCCGGGGGGTTCTCATTCCCCTCCCCTTTGCTTTGCCCCTCTCAAAGATTTCTATAGTATCAAGTCCATCCAGTCCTGGGATCTATGACCATTTTACATCCCAGAGTTTCTACTATCCCATAGGAAAGACTAACTAACATTCCAATTGGTACAATTATAGTTTTTGTGGAATGCCCCCAAATGCCTGCAATCCCACACTGGGAGCTTGTTGCAGTCAGCTGCGCAGAAAGAACCCAAACAAAAGCAGCTTGTGGAGGAATGGGTTTATTTGGCTTATGAACTCAAGGGGAGACTCCATTCTGGCAGGGAAAACGATGGCATGAGCAGAGGCTGGACATCACCTCTGCCACAGCACTGCAAACAGCGGCAGGAAGGTGTGCCAAACTCTGGCAAGGGGGAGCTGGCTATAACACCCATAAGCCCGCCCCCAACAACACAGCTTCATCGAGGTTGTAAAACCCAAACTGCCATCAGCTGAGGATCGATCTATCAGAACACATTCAATTGTTTGTGGGGGACACCTGGATCAAACCATGACAGAGCTTTACTCAACACACTCACTTTCTTCTCAGATATATGCTCAAGAGTTCATGAAAAAACAGCCATAACCTTCCCATTTTTGCGCTTCTGAAAAAGTTCATAATGTAGAAATTTCCTGAATTGGAGGTAATATAGCTGGTCCTAGACAGTCAAAGTTCTGGAAAATCAGTGAAAAAGGAGAAACAGTTAAATGTCTACCTAAGGAGAGATAAATCACATTGTAAAGTACTTAGCCAAGGTAAGTGATTGAAGTTCTCTCAGCACTGGGATCTGAGGACATTAAAAATACTAGGCTATCCATGGTCCCCTACCACAAGGACTGATCCAGATGGCCCACAGAGGAGGATATCCAGCTGACTGGGGATGGGGAGGGGGGACAAGGAGGAATTGGGGATAACAACTCATTAGTGGCCCACTAAATAATGTAACTCATTATGGACAATAAATTTTTTAATTATATAAAAAAAAAACAATTGTACCAGCCTCAAGAATAAGTTGACCAACAGGAAGGTGACACCAAGGGTCTGAAAGTCTCTAACCAGTTTCCTCCTCTCTGCTTCTAAGTAGTAAGAGGGCTTTCACGAAAGAAGGAGTCAAGCAATGTGTTGTACTGTTCTCCTAGAGTGACTTAGCAGATCCCAGTGAAAAGAGTTATTTAACATACCTGAGTGGTCCTATTATGGGGAAAGGATGAGGTAATAAAGAGATAATGGATTATTTCTGGGAGATGGGTCACATAAGCAAAATGTTTCAGGATTCATTCATAAAACACATTTTATCTTCTATTTTTTCCCTTGTGGTCCATTATGTTTCTCTGGAAATTGTGAAGAGGATGTACTGGATGTTTGTTTGTCAGGGTTCAGTTTTAGTAAAATTATACCAGGCTTGCATTAAAAGAGGTTGTTGGGACTAGGAAGATAGCATAGTGGTTAAAGGTGTTGACACAGCTTCAATTCCCCAGGACCCAGATGCACAACATGGTTAGTGTATCTGGAGATCATTTGTAGTGGCAGGAGGTCGGGGCCTGACTATACATTCTCTCTCTCTCCCTCTCTCTCAACAAAATATATTTTACTATTTTATTTGTTTAGTTATTTGAGAGAGGGAGAGAGAAAGAGAGAGAAAGAAACAGAAAGAGAGAGAAAGAGAGAGAGAGAGAGAGAGAGAGAGAGAGAGTGTCAGGGCCTCTAGCCACTGCAAATGAACTCCAGATGCATGTGGCATGGGGAATTGATCTTCAGCGCTTTTGCTTTGCAGGCAAGCGCCTTAACCACTGAGCAATCTCTGCAGCCCTTAATAAAATATTGTTAAAGGAGTTTCTTGTTGCATCAGTTCCAAACAATGCCTTGCTAGGAAACAAGTGGCCATTATCATCACTACTAAACACATTTTTCAAAACTCTAGCCCTCATTTATTCAGTAAAAAAAAAATTGAATTATTTCTCATTTTTCTTCCATTAAAGGCCTGTCATCTACAGCTCAAACAACCCATAACTGCTGGCCAGGCTGGAAAGAAAAGTGATGAACATTCTAAAACATAAAACAACTTCAATTACATCCATTGAGACCAATTTGGGCCTCCAACAAGCAGGGCTGCTTATTGGTCACGTAGGAGTTGATGTGTTTGTGTTTGGAATGCATGCTGTGATTTCTTATATACGTGATTTCACCAAGGTGATCTATGACCGAAATGCAGAAAACATTTCTGAGAAATAGACTTGGAAAATATCTATGGGACATCGAGGCTAAGGTTGACATAGACCATAAAACCCAAGCGGATCACAAATCCAGGCCACCAGCTGGGTGGTGAGCCAACAGCCTGCCTTTGGATAGACATTCTGCACTCTAGCTTGGTCCAGGCTGTTAGATATACCCTGTCTGTTCCCTCGGGTCTCACACACGTGCTGTGCCTGTGATACAGGGTTCAAACACCAGCTGCCATTCTGGACTCTGAATTGGAATGCATTCCAGACACCAATATCCACAAACAAAATTCTCACACCTCCTGATACTGGAGGGCCCCAGGCCTCTCCTGTCAGTTGCCTACCTCTAAGGGAGCTTGGACTTGGCATTCTGTCCAACTTTCTTATGTCCAGTTAGCTGAGTTTAGTTAATATGTTATTTTAAAATTAACATTCTCTATGCATATACATAATGTACCCTGATCATAATCCCTTCTCCTAACCCTCCTTTTCCCCCCATATCCCCACCGCTGAGCCCCCTCTTCTATTTTGACGTTATTGTTATTGTGCTATTCCATTATGCACCAGAGCATGTCTGTTGTGGTCAGCTTTCTAGTTACTGCACAGAAAGAACCCAAACAAAAGCAGCTTGTGGAGGAATGGGTTTATTTGGCTTATAGACCCAAGGGGAGACTCTATCCTGGCAGGGAAAATGATGGCATGAGCAGAAGGTGGACATCACCTCCGCCACAGCACTGGAAACTGCGGCAGGAAGGTGTGCCAAATACTGGCAAGGGGAAGCTGGTTTATAATCCCCATAAGGCTGCCCCCAACAACACAGCTTCAGGGAGGTTGTAAAATCCAAACTGCCATCAGCTAAGGATCAATTACCCAGAACACATTCATTTGTTTGTGGGGGACACCTGGATCAAACCATGACAATGTCAATAGACACAATATGATACAGGTCTTTTGCGGGTAATAGCAGTCACTGTGACGTCAGGAATACAGCTGTCACTTTGAGTCTGGAAGATAGCATTATTCCAAAGCACTCCTCCCCACCCTCTGGCTCTTCAATTCTTTCTGGCACCTCTTCCACAATGGTCCCTGAGCCTTGAAGGGTGTGAGAGAGATGTCTCACTTTGGGCTGAGCATTCTACTCTCATTTCTTAGCACATTGATGACTTTTGAGTTTTCCCTAGTAGTCATTTCTGTTCAAGAAGAGAAGCATTTAATATATGGGCATAAACATCAATATTTAGAGAGCAATTTGATGGGCATAATATATCCATTTAGTCAAACAACAGTACTAGCTAGCTTCTTGCCTAGGGCTTAGGAACTTTTTGGCCATAGGCTTTCAGAATCATGGTTTTGTTTCCTCTGTATATTTTCAAACCAAGCTTTTCGATTGGGAAGATGGTGCAGTGGGTACAGTGTATCCCACTCAAGCATGAGTATCTGAGTTCATATCCTCGGGACCCATGGAAATGCAGGGCAAAGCAGTGTGAACCTTTCATTCCAGGGCTGAGGAGGTGGAGACAGGTGGATCCCTATAACTTGCTGGCTAAAATCCAGCTCAGTCAGTGGGATCTATGTTTCATGAAATAACGTGGAGAATGACTGAAGAACACAACAGACATTGGATTCCTGTCTCTAGACAAACATGCACACATGCCTACGGACATGCACGTGCCATACACATACCTCAGACACACATGCACACCACACACATGCAAAAAATATGAGTGAAGCCAGGCTGTCAGTCATGGAAAATACATTCCTTTTGTCCTTAAGAGTCTATGTATGTTTAATGATTTATTCATAAATTCATTATTTATTTATAATAAATGTATTACTTATTTATAAAAACCAGTACACATCCTTGGTTGATAATGAATTACCTTCCTCAAGAGATGAAAAAAATAATAACAGAAATTTTGCTGGGGATGATTCAGTAGGTAATAGCACTCACCATGTAAGCATGAGGGCTGAAAAGGCCTGAGACCATCTGAGTTCAATTCCCCAGCATCCACGTAAAGACCTGGGTGGGAGCACTCATGCATGCAACCCCAGTCCTATGAGGAGCAGAGAAGAGAGAATTTCTGGGGTTTGCTGGTCAGCCAGTCTGAAAATGCCAGCCCAGATTCAGTGAGACTCTGTCTCAAGGAAACATACAGATGAGTAACAAAGAGAGACAATGTTCTCCTCTGGCCTCTGCACACATGCACAGGACCCCCCCCCTCCAATCTGCACATACATGTGTATATCACACACCCATATACCACACACATATCCTCCTTCACACAGACAGATTAATAGAATGAAATAGTTACAATAACAACAGTAAGAAGATTTCAAAGGCCCTTGTTTGGTCAAATAGAAGACTCTTCACAGATTCTCAACCGTCCAACAGATAAATGAATCTTCTCTACCGCTTGCCAGGAGAATCAATATAAATCGGTATGTGCAGAAGTACGTTTTTCTCAAAGGACTTGGCCTTTGTGTAATTGGCGAAACATGCTCTCCTAAAAGGCCAAAGGCATTGAGAAGAGGGAGATCTTCCCCCAGTGTGATATATAACATCCCCAGAGGGGCCTTTGTGAACTATGACACTCACTGCCCACATTCTTGTAATGTTCCCCTAGGGTGACGTTGTGCAGAACTTTCTCCATGAAGCTAGTCAGAAAATACAATATTTTTTTCTGGAAGCTCTGCTCCAGGGAGATGGCTCACATTCTTCCAATAGGTTGTGTGTTATCTTGGGTCTGATTTTATCTTGGGTTCGTAAGAGAAGTTGAAGGCAGATACCAGCAGGACAAAATGATACTATAATTGTATACTCACACAGGAGCCAGGAAACCTGAGAGGCAGCTGAGTGACCTTGGACTAATCTCATAAACACCCGAATCTCAGTGCTCCTATCTATAAAATGGGTATGTAATCCACTCCCAGGAAAGCATGGGAATTTCAGGAGTCTGCATTTTGGGGGTTGTGTAGTAAATATTAACTGCCAGACGGGAAGGAACTATCGTTATGTGTGCAGGAATCAACCTCTGGAATGTGGTAGATAGTAGAAACCCAGCTGTCTTCTCCCACGATGAACCTTCCAGGCTCCAGGGTGCAGCAGAATAAAGCCATAATCTTTTACCCTAGGTGATGAATGGATATACCAGAGGCTACATGGCCTAAGTTTAACCCTATGACCCACCACCATAACGTGTAGCAAACATGAGTTATGACCCTGACAGGTTCAAGTTCCCTGGGATGGATAATCTTGACATTAAACTTGACAGGATTTAGGATCACCATGGAAACCAATACCTGGACTTATCTATGAGGTGTTTTCTAGGTTAGGTTGAATGGAGTGAGAAGACCCACCTTCACTGTGGATGGCACCATGCCATGGGCTATAGTACTGGGCTCCATTTAAAAAAGGAGAAAGGGGGCTGAATATCAGCCTTCATCACTCTGCTTCTTGCCTACAGAGACCATGAGACAAGCTGCCTTGAGTTTTTTTTTTATTTTTTTAATTTCTTCATCCTTAAGCAGAGATGAGAGAGAGAAAGAGAGAGAGAGACAGAGAGAGAGAGAGAGAGAGAGAGAGAGAGAGAGAGAACAAGGGCCACCACCTTGTGGGTCTGGCTTATGTGGGTACTGAGGAATTGAACCTGGGGCCTTAGGCACTGGAGTCAAGTACCTTAACTGCTGAGCCATCTCTCCAGCCCCTGCCTTGAGTTTTTGCCCCCATGACTTTTCCATCATGATGATAGGTTGTGATCTCAAAGTGAAAGCCAAAATAAACCCTTCCTTCCTTGCTTTTGTCAGGTATTTTATTATAGCAAGAAGAAAAGTAACTAATACATCTCCAAATGGCCAGCTCTGCGCTTAGAAAACAAGCAACGTCCTATTGAAATAGCAGCACTTGTCTACTGATGGGAAGACTCAAGAGAAGGCCATAAATATTTAGTGAAAATTTACATACATACAGATAATTTTTATTCAAATCTCACGTACCAAAGGTTATATATAATGACTAATATGGTTTTAAAAATTGTCATACCATTTATGCACATTATTATTTGCAAACAGAAAGAGACAGAGAGAACACACACACACACACACACACACACACACACAGAAGGGGCACAACTGAACCTCCAGCTGCTGCAAACAAACTCCAGATGCAGATGCCACTATGCATCTGGCTTTATGTGGCTACTGGGGAATTGAACCTGAGTTGTCAGGTCCTATAAGGAAAGCACTTTAATCCCTCAGTCATCTCTTCAGCCTTATTCTTCCTTCAGTGTGTGTGGTGTGTATTTATGTGTGGAATGTGCATATGTGTGTACTCATGTGCATGCATGTGGAGGCCAGAGGAACATATCCTGGGTCCTCTATCACTCTTTCTCCTTATTTGCCTGAGATGGACTCCTTCACTGGAGCCAGAATTCCCCAATTTTCGGTTAGACTGGCTGGCCAGGGAGCACAGGAGATGCTCCTGACTCTTCTCCTCCCTTCAGAACGGGGTTACAAGCATGCACATCCACGCCTAGATTTTTATGTGTGTTCTGGGGATTGAACTTGGATCCTCACCGTTTTGCAGCCAGAACTATTACCTGCTGAGCCATTTCCCCAGCCCCTACTATATTTTTCTCCTTAACTATAACTTCAAAAGCAGTGTGTACTTGTCTTTACTTTCCAGATGAATTAGCTAAGGCAAAGGGCAAATGAAGGTCAGAAAGAGGACATAACTCTGTGCCTGGAACACATAGAGCCCTGGGGACAACATAGTTAACATCCTCAGAAGCCTGATTAACCTCACCACGTAAACCACAGTGAAGTCAACATCACAGTACAGATGTCACAACAGAATAAAGATGGGAGAGATTAAAATTCGCCTATTTATAGAATTTATTATGAAAGGAATAACATTCAAGCTTAGCCTTGGAGGGAGCAGTGGGCTATCTGCTGACTATACTCCCAGCAAAGGACTTTGGACTTGAGAAATCTTGCCATTTCCTCATAATGGTGAGACTGGGAGGAATATTAGAAGCTGTTGAAGAAGATTGTGCCATAACCACATTTTCAAAAGTCAGTTCTCAAGTACAGACCATGTACTTGACATGGACCAGGTCTCACTGTCCTTGGAAGTCCCACTCCCAGTGGGACTCAGGAGGTACAGCCAGGGCATCTGAGAGAAGGGGTCCATGTCACCCCTATAATGCCCAGCCTTGCGTCTGCTCTGCAGAGAGCATACCAGCCTGTTAACTAGCTCCAGCAGAAGGCTCAGTGACAGACCAGCTATAGGAGGCCAAAAATCCTAGCCACCTGTCCCTCATCTCTCTAGTTCATGACATGTGAAGCTGTCAGTAGCTCATCCTCAGGGCCTCAGAGCAGAAAATGGTCCAAGTTGTTTGCAGGGACTTTATGTCAAGAGGCCAGATTTTTGTTTAATGAACATTAGGCAATCATAAATATGCATTAGTTCCATTCAATTATGTCCAAAGATGGAGAAACCGCCCTATGTGGCTAGAGCTTTGTTTAAGAGGGGAGCATGGGGCCAACTGACATCAGGTGAAGAACAACTGAATCTGTTCATGGCATCTCCTCTGTCTTGGACTTCTCCCTCGCCAAGGAGCGTGTGTCACTCTTCCCAGTGGCTCTACAGCCATCAGAACCATGGAGATGAGTCTGTTTCTCAGTTGAAGCCACTGCTCACTCTTGGAGTCACTGCATATCAAGCAACATATTCATTCAAAAAAAAACCCTCATCCTGAAAATTTATAATCACTTGAATAAAGTGGTTTAAACTCAATGTTTGACATTCATTGCTGTTTTTCGTTCTTTCTTTGTTTCATAATTGTTGCAAATAAGGATTGAGAATTAGAGGCACAGAGAAGCAAAATTCTATAAAGAAAAGCTTGGGGAAGCTTGGCTGAATGATCTTGGACATGTTAATTAAACTCCGAGGGTGATGTTGTCTCCATCTGTCGAGTGTAAATTGATCGACCACTGTGTTACGGCAAGTTTTTCTACATGATTAAAGTGAGTGAGTGCTTCCAGACATGACTTCTTAAACTGCAAAGGGTCAAAGACATGTAAGAAATTACACTTTATACAGAGAACGACTTATAAAGATAGCACTGTAGCAAAAAAAAAAAAGAGAGTGTTTCTTAGAAGACAAAGAGATATGGTTAGCCACAGCTCGTCAACCATGTGAATCCACCTCTTCTTTCCACAGTAAACTTGCATTGAATCACAGTTGAGAAACTTAATGGAATAGTCTATGGTGGCCGAAAGAAAATGTAGGCAAGAAAATGGTGAAGAGATAAGGTTTTAAGAAGCTGAGAAGCACATGGTCAATGGGAGCTGGAGTTCGCCAACTGAAGAGGGTGTTTATAAAGAGAATGGTTCAGTGGATAAATGCTCCTTGTACAGGGATGGGGATGCTGGGGTCAGATGCCCAGCAAGTGTGTAAAATGCCAGGTGTGACAGCATAGTTATTATTCCAGCACTAGACCAGCATATGGCGCCAAGAGGACCCCAAAGCCTTCTGACTAAATAGTCTAGCTGAATCAGTGAGCTTTAGGTTAGGCAATAGAACCTGTCTCAAAGAATAGAGAGTGAAGGAGAATGGTACCAGATGCAGATCTCAGGCCTCTATATGCACACCGTGCATACAAGTGCACACACACATGTAAACATGCACACACACACATACACACACACACACACACACACACACACACACACACACACACACAAAACAAAAGCAATGAACTGGCAGAGGTAGGACCCCCAGGGAAAGATGGTTCACCCATGGGCAGGAGGACATGAAATTTGGAGGATTTTGTCCACAGGGATTGTGAATTGGGCATGAATCTGGGTAGAGTAATGAAGGATTACAAAATAAAACTACAAACTGGGCTGGAGAGATTGCTTGGTGGTTAAAACATTTGCCTGCTAAGCAGTAGGACCTGAGTTCGATTCCCTAGTACCCACATAAAGCCAGATGCACAAGGTGGCACATGTATCTGGAGTTGGTTTACAGTGGCTGGAAGCCCTGGTGTGCCCATTCTCTCTCTGTGTCTGCCTCTCTCTCTCTCTTTCTTTCTCTCTCTCTCAAATGAATAAATAAATAAAATATTTTTTAAAAATCTAAAAACTAAATATCAATGTCAACACCCATCCATGACCTATTTCGCAAAAGCATAATGGCCCCATACTCCTGGCAGTGACATTAAGTGTGAATTCCTCCAATGAAGTTTTCTGTTCTCCAAATCACTTTAGAGAGGAGACATAAAGGTCCTAAGTCACATGCCTGAGTACAGAGTTTTCAATGGTTTTTCGAGGTAGGGTCTCACTCTAGTCCAGGCTGACCTGGAATTCACTATGTAGTCTCAGGGTGGTCTTGAACTCATGGCAATCCTCCTACCTCTGCCTCCTGAGTGCTGGGATTAAAGGCGTGTGCCACCACGCCTGGCTTCAATGAATATTTTTGTTTCACCTTCATAAAAGATAAAATGGGCAGTCATCACAAACCACAAGCAATGGATGCTTTCAAGATCAAAAATAGAAAACAAATCAAACATAAGAGCCCTAAAAGAAAAAAGATGGAAAATGTGGTGAGCATGAATTAGACAAATAAAATAAAACAATTTGAACACAAAACTCTTACTTCCCATGAGAGCTATGAGGAGGTATTAGAAGAACACAATGCTGCTTTTCAAAGAGTGAATTAAGTAATAAACCCTCATAGGTGTTTATATCTTATGCCAGGTACCTTTAAAAAGGCTAGAGCATTTTCAACCTTTCATTTTTTTTTTTTACTAATAATGCTCCTAAAATTCTGAAGCACAAAAATAGAGATTAAAAAAAGAAATGTGATAATATTAGTAAGAAATTTTAACTAAAAATAACTTCTCCCTGCATGCTCTCTCTCTGTCTCTCTGTCTCTGTCTCTGTCACTCTCTCTCTCGCTCTCTCTCTCCATCATAGCAATATTCCAGAATAGTGAGATTAAAACAAGTGGTCAAATATTTGAAAGATGAAATGTTAGGGCAAATACATGAGAAACATGAAGCAAAATGGCACAAGACATTTCAATAAGAACAAAGGAAACTGAAAGAGATCGTGACGCCATTAATAAACTGATAATAAACTGATTTCAACTTAGAATTCTTCCTTTGCTAAACTCCATATAATGTGAGACCACCCCCCCCATACAAAGAACTCAATTCCAGCAATAGCAATATCATTTTTCTTTCGACATCCTTCCTTACGCATTTTATTTTATTGTGTATAGAACACTTACTCTCTACCCCTCAGCAAAATTTAAAGTACAAAGTTACACTATTGTTGGCTATGGGTATAAAGTTGTACAGTAGATCTCTGGAGCCTATTCATCTTGCTTAACTGGAATATTCTCCCTTTTGCTTAGCAATTCCTTCTCTCCTGCTCCTGTCAATCAACATTACACACTTTGGTTCCCTATATCTATTTCAGATGTGTCTTGTAAGTGACATCATCTGTCACTGGCATAGTTCACTTATCATAAGGAACTATCCATATTGTTGCATACATCAGAGTTTCCTCCTTTGTGAAGGTTAGTGCTTAGTGTGTCTTCTGCTATATGTCTATTATATTTTCTTTTCCAATTCATCTCTCAGTGGATATTTGGGTCATTTCCTCATCTTAGCTCTTGTCAGTATCTTTGTAAGAACTATGACAGGGCTCATATTCTTTGGAATCCTGATCTCAATTCTTTGTAATAAGTACCTAGAAATGGGATCTCTGGAACATCTGGTAATGCTAGTGTAATTTCTGAAAAATCCCACACATTTCCATAAATGTTGGACCACTTAATTTTTTTAGAACTATTTACATGAATTTTAATTTCTCTAGATCCTAGGCAACAATTTATATTTCTTTATTTTGATTTATTATTCTGACAGTTATGGGCGATATTTCTTTGTGGTATTCATTTTTTCATACTAGTGGAGATTGAATATAAGACCTCATATACTCTGGGCAAGTGCCAACAACTGAATGCTATATCCCCAGCCTCCTTTCTTAATTTTTATTTTGAGAAAGGGTCTTACTAAGTTCCCCAGGCTAGTCTTGAATTTACTCTGTCATCAGTAATATCTTGATCTCCTGCCCTAGCCTCCTGAGGAGCTGGGATTACAGGCCTGCTCCATCAAGACCCAACTGACTGCATTATCTTAATGACTAATGAATGTCATTGAGTGTTTTCTTAATTTCTTGCTCACCATTGTGCATATGACATCAACCACTGTGAGGTCATGAATTCAACAGTCACCATGTATGTGGAGAACAACATTCCAAAGCAATCCTCGCCATCCCCTGGCTCTTAAATTCTTTTTTCAAAAATGAATTTATTAAGTTATTGTTAATAATTGAAAACTCTGTATGAACAAGCTTTGTGTTGGTGCCTCCATTTCCCTCCTCCCTGCCCCCAATCCAATCCACTGAGTGCCCTCCTCAGTGGGATTGCTGGAACAGTATATGTGATGGAGGGCTATGAATTGTATAAGCAGTTGTTTTTTTTGAAGGGGCAATGCCTCTGGATATTGCCCCCACAATGGCTCTTACAATCTTTCTGACACCTCTTCCTAAAAATTCCCTGAGCCTTGGGGGTGAGTTTTAAGTATGCATTACTGTTGAGCCCTCAAGAGTCTCTGTATTTCTGCTTTGGACTTATTAGAATATCTTCAGTGTCTGTCTCCATTACCCCTTGCACAGGTTGTCTGACTTGCTGTGGAGGCAACTCTCTTGCTCATCCCACCATTTCCTCTATGGTTTCACTTGGGCTCTAGATGATGAGTTAGGGTGGTCCATCTCCTGCCTGGGAGTCAGACATCATCTCAGGTCTTGCTGGTGGAATTGAGTAATCCATGGTTTGTGCTGACTTATGAAAACTACAAACAGAATCTCCCAGTGGAGAATAAGATTAGTATTGGTTAAATGGGACAAACATTGTTAATTTGGTGAGATTTTAATGGGTATAGCCTGGTTAGTGGGGGCTTCCCCTTGGAGTCCATGTTCCTGGTCCCCATAAGACCAGGAACCATTTTACCATGAATGCCAGTTCCAGTTAAGGGTTCCTTGCTATTGAGCAGTTCTCTTAGCCAATCAGAGAGCCATTGATTACCCTCCTGGGTTTAGTACCACTATTGCACAGATGGGCACTTCTTGACTTGCTGGTCTCTGCCATAAAGCAGTGTCCCCTGCTTTCTCCGGATATCGATGATGTTCTTTTTTCCACTTCTTCCACAATGTTCCCTGAGCCTTGGTGGGTGTCACAGAGATTTCTCATGTAATACTGAGAGTTCGACTGTTGCTTCTCAGCACTTTGATGAGTCTGAGTTTCCTCTGTAGTCAAGGCCTTCTGCAAAGAGAAGCTTCTGTGCTCAAAAATAAGAGTAGCCCTACTCTATGAGCATGAACATGAGTGTTTAGAAATCACTTTGATAAATAGGCACAACACATCCATTAAGCCCATCAACAGTAGTAACTTGCCCCCTGGTGCCTATGACCTTCCCTATCAAAGGCTTTTGAGTATGTTATAGACATTTTTGAAATTGATGTAGCACCAATTGTTTTTTTTTTTTTTTTGGAGTTTGTTAGCTGTGCATTTGGTGTCATGCTGATGGAGTTATACCTAAGTGGCTAAGAAAAACCACAGAAGAAAGGAAGGAAGGAAGGAAGAAGGGAGGGAGGGAGGGGAAAGAAGAGAGGGAGGAAGGGAGGGAAGAAGGGAGGGAAAGAAAGAGGGAAGAAGAGAGAAAGATATTAAGGAAGA
>PVHP010017248.1:0-34058 GCA_004024765.1 Zapus hudsonius
ATTAGCACGTTTGCACTGAGATCACAGGCCCATTTGCCTTTTTGTGTCTGGCTTTATGTGGGTGCTGTGAAGAAGTGATGCCAGGCAGGAAGAATGCCAGAAGCTTGCTATGGATATGTCTTATATCTGTCACAGAAGAGGCCACCAGACAAGACAAAAATATGAAACTGCCAACAGAATGACAGGAGCTGCAAGCAGAGGAACTCCCAGAGGACATGCAGGGCTAGGGAATCTTCATTCAGACAGCCGAAAGGGAGAGTCTCCTTAAACATCCTGTGTTTTTACAGACATTGTGTTATTATGGTTTTAGACATTATAAGGTGTGTTCATTTGTAGGGCTAATCCAGCTTTAATAAACAAAGGTGGGCACTTTAAATTTGTCCTAGTAAAATATACTAAAAATAACTTGTATCTATCATATATAAAGTCTACTTAAAACAGAAACAAAATGGCAAAAAAATTTCCTGTTTCCATATATGTGTGTATAATATACAAATATAAGTATAAAAATAAATGTAGGCAATTTCACATGCATGGTTCAAAGAAAAGGTAAAATCCATCTTATCAAAAGAAACTAGCAGAACATGCATAAGCGAAGACCAAAGATGGAGTAGGTAATTGTTGTCATAAGTTCAGGTGACAAAGTTATGCTTGTTTAATTTTTTTAGCTTTTTAGTCTATAATTTTCATCTATGTATATATTCTTTTAATCACGAATACCTCCTCTTACTTTATTTTATTCCCTTTCCCTGCTGTCTCTATTGAATCTCCTCTTCTTTCCAACAAGTCCCTTCTGTTTTGCTAACCATTTTTCCCTCCACCCACAGTAAAACGTTGATGGTTCCCATATTGTTTCAGTATTGAGCAAGTAAGCTGCAGTCACTATGAAGTGAGGAGTGTTACAGCACTTTGTCCTGATGGCGGCCTTCCAATGACTTCTCCTCATCCTGTTACTTTTACATTCATTCCTTCCCCTCTCTTTATCTTCCCTGAGCCTCGGAGGGCATAAGTGAGGTACCTCACATAGCTCTGAGCACTCAGCAGTCCCTAGTTCTCCAAAGTCTGATGGGTTTTGAGTCTACTCAGTAGTCACCACCACCTGACAAAATAAACTTTCCTAAACAACGGTGAGAGCTGCACTAGTCTATCAGCTTAAATGTAAATTTGTTAGGCACATTTTTTTTGTATTTTAAGTGAAGAACACATTGTCTGTCTAGTATATGTTAGTAGTTATGTGGATGCGTACATTTTTCAAAACTCCTCCACTGCACACAGAAATAGTGCATTTTACTTATTTAAAATTATAACTTAACTATTTATAGGAAATAAATAAAAATATTGAAAGTCCAATGAAAAGGACGATGCTTTACTCAGTGAAATAATTTTTGCAAGCAGGCAGCTTGACTGCTGAACCATCTCTCCAGCCCAAGTGAAATAATTTTTATTTGCAAAAACATAGAGACTCGTCTTTAAAGGTCCTATTAAACTTACTAATTTTCATTTCCAACAGCAAAAGGGATTCTCTCCTGGAAAATCGTCAGAGGCATAGGCATTTCTCTCAAGAGACAAGTTTCTGCTCTGCAAACATGTTAACAGTGCTAACCTTGTCCCCTAGGTATGATTATAAGATGAAGATGAGCAGGACAGACTGTTTAATTTTATGTTCTGAACATATGTCATGGTTTGATATAGGTGTCCCCCACAAACAATTGAATGTGTTCTGATAGATCGATCCTCAGCTGATGGCAGTTTGGGTTTTACAACCTCAATGAAGCTGTGTTGTCAGGGGCAGGCTTATGGGGTTCTAAGCCAGCTTCCCCTTGCCAGAGTTTGGCACACCTTCCTGCCGCTGTTTGCAGTGCTGTGGCAGAGGTGATGTCCAGCCCTCTGCTCATGCCATCGTTTCCCCTGCCTGGATGGAGTCTCCCCTCGAGTCCGTAAGCCAAATAAACCTATTCCTCTACAAGCCGCTTTTGTTTGGGTTCTTCTGTGCAGCGACTAGAAAGCTGACTGCAATAACATAGTTTCTGAGCCATGTGTTAGTTAATACCATCGTTTCTGTGACAGATAACACAGAGGAGAGGGATTCAGTGAAGGTCCCATCGTACTTAGTGGGCACTTGTTCAACGTCACTAGTACCATTAAGGTCTTTATAACCCTCAGGGATCATACAAATTGCCCTAAACAAACATAGTTTTGTGGACGATATAGGTAATTAATGATATTTGGGCTCACAGCTGGGTTTTGTGAGACGATAGTGCCTGATGGCTTAATTCTCTCTGAAACCTTCATGAGAAGAAACGTTCCATGGTTATGAAGTTTCTGTTCCAGCTTGTTGTAATCAGCTCCAAGCTGCTGAACATCCAACCAGACACAAGTTATGGGAGGAACAATGGGTTTAGTTCAGGCTGACAGATCCAGGGAAGTTTCATCAATGGCCAAAGAAGCTGGCTCCATTTCACATTTGCAAGTAGAGAAACCAGCAGGCAACACCACAACTCAAACTGCCAGAGCTCACAGTACTCTCTCCATACCTTTGGGCTGGAATCCAGATCCACCCCCCCCAAACCTACGTTAGGGCTTGACTCCAGGATTTGTGCCCAGTGACATGCCCTTCCCCCCACGCAGGAATCTGTCTGCTAGGAGCTGAAGTTACAAAATCAATTGTAATAAAACACCTGGTTCATAGGACCATACATTTACATTATCACATCCAAGCTACCAGACAGCTAGATGTGCATAGATTAGCACCTAATTTAGATCACTGTCCACACGCTGCAGGCTACGACACTCTAAGGAAGGTAACACGACTATTATATCCTCTGCTGACCAAGACAAAACCATTTTCAGCAGTTTAACAACAGTAGCATCACTGGACTCTCCCTGACCCCTTTCCCATAACTGCAGTAAAAGTGTGTAACCCTGGGATAATCCTTTGAAAAATATGCTCCACAGATAGAAGAAACAAGAGGGATCCATCACGATGTGTGCAACCAATCCTTAAACCAGTCCTTAAAAACTGTAACAACACACTTGGGCCAGGAAGACCGGGCTGAGTACTAAGATATACAGGATCCCTTGCCACAAGGACTAACACAGACAGCCCACGGAGGAGGATATCCAACTGAGCAGGGATGCGGAGGGGGGGAATTGGGGAAGTCGGGATAACAACGCATGGTTTGCCCACTAAATAATGTAACTCATTATGGACAATAAATATATATTTAAAAAAAAAACTGTAAGACCTTTGTGTAGTTGTAAAGTAATGCAAACGTACGAAATGTGTATTTTCAGTCTTTAAGAAGGATGTTCCTATAAGAATCCTTTCAGTTCTCACCCACCAGGAGGACTGTTGTTTTCCTGTAGAACTATATCAGGGAGAAAGAGAAACAAATATAGTATTCTTTCGTAAAGCTTCACCTTAAAATACTGGTACCATGTCACAAACAGCTAACAGATGACACGGACAGGAAAGTTGAAGATGCTCACTAGACTAAGGCAGTGATGAAAATATAATGGATTTTCACATGAAAAATTATAAGTTTGTTTTTAGCGCACCAGTTACAGAGCCATATGTCTTCAGTGGGGTCTGCAAACCCTGGCCAGTTTGTCATCTTGAGCAAGAGATTTAGGGTCTTAATCAATTTTGACAAATCCATGTGTAACTGATTCCAACATTGATTTAAGCACCAGGCTTCAACAACAGGAAAGCCGATGTTGCATGTGAGACATTCAGCCCAAACTTTTCATATATCATGTGAAGAAATTGATTACAGAGCTTGCTCAAGGTGAAACAGCTAATCACAAGCCTGCGGAATGCTTCAGAAAGGATACCAAATGTTCCCTACACATGAATCCTCTGAAAGTATGATGCTATTATTGCTATTCCATTTTTAAAGATGACAAGTTTCAGAATGTGCAACGTACTGCCCATGTTCACAAGCCTAATAAGTAGAACGACCCAACTTTCAAAGCTAGGTTTAACTTGATTTAAGCCAGATGCTGCAAGCATTCAAACTTGATTTTTATTGTAGCACTTGATGGTGGCAGAATACTGACTATCTTTAAATATGAGCATAAAATGTGGAAGGGATTGATGTCATGAAATATCACATCGACTATCTATGCATCCTTGGGGCAAAGTGTATGACATGGATAATCCCATGTGATAAACGACTCAAAAACAAGTGAGCATTGAAAAATATGCACTGATGTCTAATGAGATCTTGCCTGGCATTAAATGATTAGTTCTCACCAGTGATTCTACAAAGAATTTTTTGAAGGGAGCAATGTGTTGTTTAATCTTTTTTTCCATTTTTTTTGTGGGGGCAAGGACCAGAGTGTATATATTTTAGAATTTGTGACCTATAAACTCTTGTTGGCAGCTTCAAGTTGCCTTTTAGGCCTAAATAGTCATGGGAATAAGCAGTTATACAAAACTCTCAGAAGGCTGAGCAGGGGTATATTTCAGTGAAGATTTATGAATATCAAAATTAAGTTTCATGATTATATCACTATAGCCATTACCTTCTTATTGCTGAGACAAAACACCCGACCAGAAGCATCTTATGGGTATATTAGAGTTTACAGTTGTTGATGGGAAAGCATAGCATGATCAGAAAGATGGTTTAAATCGTCAGAGAGGCTACAGAAAAGAAACAGTGTGAATGAGCTAGCTCTGAACACATAGTAGGCCCTCGCCCAGTGACACACCTCAAAAAGCCTCCACCAGCTGAAGCCTTCAAAGGACAGAGCTTAACTACAAACACTTGAGGCAATGGGGAACGTTTTGCGTTCAAACCAGCAAATCAACTATCAGGTAATATGATTAAAATTTTTTCCATCATTTAAAGAAAAAAACATTCTTAATTTGTAGACTATACAAAACAACCAGAAAGTTACAAAACATATGGAATATAGCATAGGGAATATAGTACAAAGAGAATGAAAATAAATAAATAATATTGTGTGATATCAAAGATTGAGAAGGTGTGATATTTATGATCTATAAAATTATCAGGCATATGAAGAAAAGATGCATAGATTGTAACCCTTGTGTATGATAGGTAATTAATGACGTGAATGTATGAGTTTAGGTGACAGATACCTACTAAAGTGAATCTCGGGAAAGGAAAATAGCCAGTGACATTGTGGTGTTCCTGTAAATTAAAAAAAATTAAGGGCTTGAAAATTCCCACAGGAAATGCCTACATGAAGTACAGGTATGAATGAAGCCATAAGTAAAATCAAGAATACTAGTAAGCATATATTTTAGAATAAGATTGTTTGGAAAGCACATAGGACTCTCAAGAAGCTTTACTATGGCAATTAACTTAGAAACAAGCCAGCAAGTGACATTTCTGTAGGGTAGATCAGGTTTTCTGATGGATTTGTGTCGGTACTGCCTGGAAATACCTAAGTAACTGAGATCCCTGTCCAATTCACAGAAGTAAGGAATGGGGATGGCCAAGGATAAGGATGTATGAGAGGAAGGGGTAGGAAATTAAAGGTTCCTGGGCAGGGAATTCCACTTAGAGGAGAAATAAATTCTGCTGTTCTACTGTACCACAGGATGGCTACGGATACTGATAGACTATTGGGCATCAACACATCTGCAAGGAAGAATTTTTAATATTTTACCACAAAGAAGTGGTAAATGTTTGAGAAAAGCAATGCACTCACTGATTGGAACATTTTGCTGTGTGTAGATGAATCAAAGCAGCATAAGCTATCCAATAAATGCTTATAAATTTATGTGTACCTTAAAAAATAAATCAGACAATATTCCATTAAAAGAGAGATAGAGAAGGGGTAAAGTGAATACACAAAGCCTGAAGTTGAACATCAGTGTTTGGGGGGGGGCTGTGTTATTCTCCAATTCTGATTTTGAATTCATATAAAGAAAATTGATAAGTGCTTTTAGATCAAATATTTAGAGAGTTTAATTGCAAAACAAAGAAAAAGAAAGAGAGAGAGAAAAGGAAAGGAAAGAAGAAAGAAAGGTAGGGAGGGAGGAAAGAAGGAAGAGGAAGAAAGAAAAAAGGAAAATCAGAAACACAGTTTTTTTGTGTGTGAACCAGTTTGATTCTAGGGTCTACCTTATTGCCTACTTTGAGTCTCAGCCTTTGGACTTATCCCTGGCACTCTCATACCCCAAATTCTCATACCCTTTGCATCTTTTCTTTAATAATATCTCAGACAGTCACATAACTCTTTCACTGTGACCTTGCAACCTCACATGTCAAACACACTATTTGCAGGCATAGTTCATTAGAGCATTAACCCAAATCAAACAACAGTCAGACAGTGAAACAAGATGAGTCCGTTTCCTGGCTCCTTTGTTCCTTGTTTTAAATGCATGTCTTTCAAATTATATAAACTATTTCCCAGTAAATGAGGATGCTAAATATTCTATAGCTCTAACCCCCAAATTTTATTTCTATAGACACTAATTTCCATCAGATGGCAAGAGTAAAAGACCCTATGTCATCCCCGAATTCTACCATGTCATCGTCTAATTTGTAATATATAAATCCAAAGGCCACCAGAAAGTCAGTTTCATGATAAGGACAAACAATTGGCAGCAAGCAAAGCCAATAACTCAATAGAACATAGCTCCTTGGAGAAAAGGAGGCTAAATAACTTTTCTTTAGTCCAGCACACCTTAGCAGAAAGACGCCTGGGAAACAGTGAGTGAAGTTATATTCCCAACATAAACTCTGACAACACCACCACCGTGGAGCTATTTCCAATGTCATTCTCCAGAGGTTCTTGTCGGTGCTTAGTCCATCCTCCTCTCACAGGCCTCACACATAAGCCACTGAAGGTTCCAGAAGCACAGAATGACAACAAAAAATATTATCAATGGCTGTTTTAAGCACCCAGGAAGCAGATATTTCAGAATTCTGCTTCTTAACTACCTAGCACCTAGTGACTATCTAGAAGCTCGAAGCCTGTGTGACATGTAGAAGCTAGAACCCAGTGCAATTTTCTACAAGGTGGAACCTAGTGTTACTGCGAGAAGCCAGCACCCAGTGTGACTGTCAAGAACTTGCACCCAGTGTGACCATGTAGAAGCTTGCACCTAGTGTGACTATCGGTCAGCAGTTTTCTACAGGTGTGCTATACCATTACTAGTGGGGTAATTCTTTCTTTGGAACTGTTCTGTATGTCCCAGGATATTCTGTCTGCTAATCTTCAGAGTATGTCCTAGCCTAACCATTGTTTAAAAAAAAAAGTTTATTTATTTATTTTTTTGGACTCAGCTGCCTCATTGGGGTTTCTTAAAGAGAATGATGGCAGGAGGCAGCCAAATGAAAGAGCTGATTAATTTTATGTGGAAAACTCATAGGAATTTTTAGGTATGCTGACAAGAGACATGGGTTTCTTAAAAATATACTTTATTTATTAGAGAAAGACAATAGGCACAGCAGGGCCTTTTCCTGCTGCCTTTGAGCATCTGGGTTTACTTGGGCGACTGGGAATTGAATGCAGGCCAGCAGCACTTTTCAGGAGAGGGTGATAAGAGAAGAGCCTCGAGGTGAGTCTGGCTTGTTCTAAGGAGCAGAACGTGTTTGGTGCAGGAAATGCTTGCTGTGCAGGCATGAGTGCCTGAGTTGCCATCCCCACATCCCAGCAAGTGTCAGAAGCTGCAGTGGGGTCTGCCATGCCAGCAAACCTACTGCATGATGGGGTGCAGAGACAGGATCTCTCACTGGCTGCCCTAGTGAGCACAGCAGTGAATAATGAGAGAAGCTGCTTCAAAGAAGACTGAAGGTGCAGACTGGCATCCTCAAGTGCTCTCTGACACACACATGTCTGCACACAGAGACGCACACAAGCAGCTCACATTAGATAATTACCAGCGAGCCAACAGAAAGGCCAACCTCAGGTAAGAAGCACTGACTTACTCCTGGTGAAAGGGGCTCCGAGCACTTCACGTGAGGGTGGAGATGAAGCAGAGAGGGAAAAGCTGGCAGGTTCCTGGCCGTCTCCTTTCTCCATATTTACTATGTCTGGGTTCCCAGCTCATGGAGTAGTGCCAGCCACATTCAGGGTGGGTCTTTTGCCCTGTGTTAATCCTCTCTGGAAGTGCTACCACATTCTCAATGTGTGTCTTGTTCCTCAATTTTTAGGCGATTCTAACACCAGCTAAACTGACAATGGAACATCACCATTGTGTGAGATGACATACAGGTAACACTTACCAACTGTCCACTGTAATCCGTATATGTATGTTTACCAAAGAAAAATATTTTTAAAGGGAAACTGAGACAAAATCGTGATTTTAACTCTACTAGTTTCAAGACTTTTGGTAAAGAACACGAAATACATAAAGAAACAATTTCAACAGAGATTAGATAGAACAAGACACAGGACATACACCTGCCATAGTGCCTTTGAGAAAAGAGGGGGTGAAATAGATGGTTTTAACAGTGCTTGAGACTCTGGGCCTATAGAAAGTCCACTGGCCACCTTTTACAAGGACACTATTTGACTTACAAAGAACTGTAATAAACAAAGGCAATCATTGGGTTGTCTATTTTTGGCACTCATCCATGGTGATTTCCTCAGGAAGTCATGTCAAACAGTAAAGGAAAAGGAAATGGACATGAAGATAAAGATGTTTACATGGTAAACAGTAATGTTTTTAATGTCTCTAATGGTATTGGTCGGCATGTAAATCAAGTAAACTCCATTGATTAGGTAGCGTCATTGCAGCTTATATTTTAGCAAAGCCAACAGTTTGAGGACATTTTGAGCCCCTTCATGTTTGATGTAAATAATTTTTCAACCTTTAAAATATAGCAGCTTTGAATAATGATCTAAATATCAGTGAATTATTTCAATTTATGAATCTATCAGTTTGCATAGCAGGATCTTTTGAGCAATGTTACTACACCTACATTCGGAGACTCATCACACATAAAAACCATTGCCTAAGAGGGAAGTTTTGGAGATAAAGACAAAGACTTCATTCAGTCTCCGAGGAGTGGAAAAAATAGGGCTTGGCTCATTTACTAGTTTCTCTCCTGCAGGAATTTGGAAGACCTACCAATACAGAATATTGTGGTGTTTTGAATCAGGCACCCCCACCCCCATAAGCCCATGTGTTTTGTATGTTCCATCTCAAGCTGGTGGCACTTTGGGAGGGAGGGTATTGCTGGAGGATTATTATTGAGGGTGGGCTTAGTGATGTTATTATAACTAGCTCCTCTTTGCTAAAAATTGGTTCACTTGCCTGATGCTGGTTGCAACCGAGTTATGGCAAGAAGCTGATGCGCAGCCTCTGCTCATCCCATGCTTTCACCTGCCATCAAGAAGCTTCCCACCAGACTGTGAGGCAAAACAAATCAGCTGCTGCTGCTTAGGTGCTTTGTCCCAGCAACATGAAAGTAACTACAATAGGATTGTTTGTACTAGAATATAGCGGTTGTTCTTGCTAGAAATCCAACTGTTTGGCTTTTGGACCTTTGGAACTGATTTGTGGAAGAAATGTAGAAGAATTTGAAACCATGGAGTAAAAGGCATATTGCAGTGCTGTAAGCAGAGGTTGATGGACCATTCTGGTCAGAGTTGAGAGACCTAAATGCAGACAGAACTGTAGACTGTGAAGCCTGGCTTGTCAGACGGAGACAATTTTGTCAAGACTAAGCTAGAGGCAATTCTTGTGAGAGGTGTTGCGGTCAGCTTTGTAGTTGCTGCACAGAAAGAACCCAAACAAAAGCGGCTTGTGGAAGAATGGGTTTATTTGGCTTATGGACTCGAGGGGAGACTCCATCATGGCAGTGAAAATGATGGCATGAGCAGAGGGTGGACATCACCTCCGCCACAGCACTGCAAACAGTGGCAGGAAGGTGTGCCAAACACCGGCAAGGGGAAGCTGGTTTATAACCCCCATAAGCCCGCCCCCAACAACACAGCTCCAGCGAGGTTGTAAAATCCAAACTGCCATCAGCTGAGCATCGATTACCCAGAACACATTCATTTGTTTGTGGGGGACACCTGGATCAAACCATGACAAGAGGCTAGCTGTCCTCCTCCTGTGTCCTGAGAACACGATCAGGGTTGGCTATAGAAGAGATGGAAAAGTATGCGAAGGAGTTTGTTGGCACAGAAAGAAATGAGGGTTTCAGGCTGGTGACAATAGTCCATTTTAACCTCAATTATTTGAGAGATAACCACCATTGAGATTGGGCAAGCTGTTCTGTATTGAGACATTGGAAAGGATGATGGCTCTTCTATAGAAGATCTGAATGCTGAGCAATTGTTCTTTGTTACAAAGTCAGTTTTCTTTAACCCTGGATTAATAAATTTGGAGGCTACATGGTCCTGTGGGAATATAACAAATGTGGGAAAGAAAGATTCATTGGATTTGCAACACAGTTTTTTGTTTGTTTTTGGAAATGGCCACTGGGAAATGTGAGGCAGAGTTGTTGGTGTGCCTGTGTATAGAATCAAGAGAGACATGAGGACAAACTATGTATAGAAGTGGAGAATCTAGAATTCTTGGAGATATTGGTAACGTGAGACACCTGTCACAGATCGCTGCTGGCTTGGGATAAAGTTGTTCCTACACTCTGAAAAGGCCAGATGTAGAGGTGGATTTGCAGCCCCAGAGACTGTTACTAAAGATGTAGGATTTGGATTAGATGTTTTCCTTGTTTGTTTTAATTTTGCACTGGTTCAATCTTTCTTCACAATTCCAGCTCTTGCAGTGTGAATGTTTACTCTGTGCCATTATGTGTTTATGTTTTTGTTGTTGTTGTTGTTTTATAGGGCTTAAAATTAAGAGACCTTGGACTGTGGGGATGTTTGATCAATACTGAGATTGGTAAAAATTATGAGTACTTTTAAAGTTGGACATATGCATTGCATTATAGATCATGGATGGTCATCAATTTACAGGAGCCAGGGGAAGAATCAGGTGGTTTGAGCCAACTGTCCCCATAAACTCATATATTTTGAGTGACTGATCCCTATCTCATGGCAGTTTGTCAGGTGGAGGCTTGCTGGAGGATGTGTGTTCTTGGGGATGAGGGGTATTATAGCCAGATCCCCACTGCCAGAGTTCAGCTCACTCTCTTGCTGCTGTTTTCCATCTGTTCCACAAGGAGGTGATGTCCAGCCTCTGCTCATGTCATGCTTTCAGCCACCATCATGAAACTTCCTCTTGAGATTATAAAACAAATACATACTTTCATCCCATTGGCTGCTTTTTGTGGTTATTGGGTGCTTTGATATTTGATATTTGACAGATAGGACCAATGATGGGGAGACATAGATTACTAAAGAAAAAGGTTGTTCAAGTCTTTTCTTACAGAAGATTATGCTCTTCCAGTAACAAAGTTGCTACTTCCTTTCACTCACTCCTTCATGGTCTAGTGCTTTCACTTGAACAGTATGTATAAAAGGTGAGAAAGAAAGAAAAAGAAAGAAAGAAAGAAAGAAAGAAAGAAAGAAAGAAAGAAAGAAAGAAAGAAAGAAAGACGAAAGAAAGAAGGAAGGAAGGAAAGAAAGAAAGGAAAGAAAGAAAGGAAAGAAAGAAAGGAAAGAAGGAAGAAAGAAAGAAATAGGGAAAAAGGAAATATAGAAAGAGAGACACACTAGATCATTCTTGGTCACATTCACCCTGTGATATTCCTTTGGGCAATGCAAGTCTCAAATGATGGTAGAATCTGACCCAAAGGTTATATAGAAAAGTGGATACACACAATATGAAGTTAGAGATGCCAGGCCTTTCATCCCATCCCTCTCCAGCCTTCCCCACCCATCCCCTGTGCTGGACCTCTGCTGGCCAGTGAAAATTCATTTCTTGCAGCCAGAAGCCTCCCTGTCCTAACCAGCAAGGCTGAGGTTCTGTGTGCAGCACTGTTAGTGGGAAAATAATAAGGTATTATCTATGTGACCTCTGAAATTAGTGATGTTTATGTCAGCTAAGAGCTGATGAAATGAGGTTTTTGTTGTTTTGCTGTTCATTTTGTTTGTTTTTATTTTTCCCTATCTGTAATAGCAGGCTATAGGAAAATAGGTTTGAGAAGTTTTGAAATATCTAATTGTCTGACATGGGAAGCTAAGTAGGTTTTCCTCTGAAATGGAAATTAAGCCAGCAAACTGTAATGTAACTGCACTAAAGCATATGGTTTACTAAAGGATTGTTTTTAATTAGCATTGCATTAGACTCTATAAAGGAATACTTTCAGAAGTGTTTTGAGTTCTTGAAATAATTTATAGCATTAAGTATGTGCTAGCTTGTCAGGGCTGTTGTGGTGAAAATACCATTGACTGCTTGGTTTAAGCGAAAGCAATGTTCGGTTCTCATGGTTCCTGAGCCTGGAAGTTCAAAATCAGGTCACAGCAGAAGGCTGCATTTCAGGCTCTCCGCTTTGCTCAGAAAGGCCTGTCTCTTATCTCTAACTGCCTCTGCGCGTGGTCTTTCCCCTTGGCGCTTGCAAGCATGCTGTTTCTGTAGAGTCGCCTATTTTCTTATCGGGCTGCCAGTGATGTTGGACTAAGACCCATCATAATGGCCTCGTTTTAAGTTAATTGCCTCTTTAGGAGCCCTATCTGCAAACATACTCACATTCTGAAGTACTGTTGCATTAGTCAGGGTTTTCTGGAGGAACAGAATGGAAAAAATGAATATGTATTATAAAGAGGATTCACTCATTTAGTTTTCAGTACATTGAACTGAGCAATCCAATATTGGCTGTCTGCAGGTTGGATAGTCCGAGCACCCATGAGGCTGGATGCCTCGGTAGCACCAAGCAGCCCGGCACAGAAGGTCTGGAAGATTTCTGGAGAGTGTCTTGTCTTCAGTCCACATTTAAAGGCTAATAAAACCGTGTCCCCATGGCTCCAAAAATGGCAAAAACATGGTAGATACACCTGTGAGTAACACTGGCAGCCACTCAAAGTCCTGCCTCTCCTGGGCCTGCATTACATATAGGCCACCAGAAGGGCAGTCCACTCTGGGGAAAGTATTCCTCCTTCCTGGAAACATCCTCACTTACTTGCCCAGAGATGTGTCTCTTCCTTGATTAAGAACCTGATTAAGTTGATAATGGGATTTGACAGTCACTCTGCTTTAGAACTTAAACATCCAGATAGGAAATGGACATGTAATTTACTTCACAAGTTTGGAAGATGTTTTCTAAGACAGTATTTTTGCTTATTTTTTCTGCCAAATATAAGGGTCTGAAATTCGCACTGCTAGTCTCTACAAAACAATATCTGTGTCTGGCTTTGGATTTTTAGGCTGGGCAATTATTACTTTTTTTCCTGTTGGGATCTCTTACTGTGTTATAAGATGTATAGCATTTCTGATCTCTAGCCAGGAGAAGTCAGTAGCAGCCCCCATATCTTTTTACAACTATGGTACTTAAAATACCTCCAGACATTGTCAAATGGTCAACAGAGGGCTAAAATCTCTCCCAAGTGAGTCCTAATTTGAGGGGAAGGGGTGATAGTACAGTAATGAGGCTCCTGAGAATGGAGCTGTTCATAACCTATTCTTGCGTATGAGTGTGGGGGGTGAGGTGTGTTTTGTGTGGTTTATGCAAATGTGTGTGCAGATTCTCCTGTGCTGTGCATGTGCTGGGGAGGCCAGAGGAGAGCAATGCCTTCCCTTCTCTATTGCTAAGTCCGTTTCTCTTCCTCAATCCAGAGCTGATGTGTCCCGTTATCAAGCCCCAATAATTTTCTAGTCTCTGCAGGGCTCGCAGACCGCGGTGCCAGACACCTTTCTATGGCTTGTATGGCTGTCCTTCAATACCTGGAAATCGTTCTAGTAATGGACCTGCCCTCCTAAAGATTTCCTCAAATAAAGAATTCACAATACTGATTTGTGTCGATTTTACACTGTTGCCATAGTGAATGCTGTAATATGAATGGTTGTCATAGCAGTACTTAAAACGGTCACAGAGTCTAAAACTGGTAAAGTGTCTCCTGTTCTGAAACGTGGTGATCAATGGCTGAGCTGAATTTCGCCCTGAAAACTCAACAAGCAAATAATAATCCTTGAATTTAGGGCTTCTTAATGAAAAGGTCATTGGAGCTGTGTGTGATATTTGAAGCATATATGAGTTCACACATTTCTCTAAAGAATGGTAGCTTTGGTCACATTCACCGGAGGACCCAGGAGCTACAAAGAGAGGAACCGCTGCTTCCAAAATTTAGTGACTAACACATGGAGGAACATAAAACTAGTCTCTATGGGGGAGGGAAGTGAACCTGTTCTGCTGTGAGCTAGGCCTGTCCTTACAAAAAATCCAAATGCAAATATACAAAATAAAACACAGAAATTAAAATAAAAGCAGAGGAAATTAAGATATAACTAAGAGACGGGTTTATTAATCTCTATACTCATGAATAATCATTTTATGATAATGAAGTTATCAGTACTCATGAGGAACATGATGGTGACATCAGACCTCATGCATCTTCTTGTCCACCAGCACTTATAATGTCTACCCTGTAGGCTGAAGACTGCAAATCCTATTACGTCACTAGCAGACTTAGTATATCCACTCCAAGGGATGCTGAGCCCTGTTTGAGAGGCCAGTCCTTGAAAGGAACTTGTGGCTCATAGCATCGTAGGATTGATTTGTTATTTAAAATACCTTCACGCAATTGACTTGGAAGGATTGTTTCCTTGTCTGTGCTTTCCATGTGTGTGGGGTACACATGTATGTGAGGTTGTTTCCTTGTCTGCGTTTTTCCGTATGTGAGGGGGTACACGTGGCACTCCATGCCCTTGCCTCAGTTGCCAGCAAGGAATGTTGGCTGTCCCACTCCACGGCTCCTCTGTTCATTCCTACAGAGGTGGAGACATACCAGTCCAAGGCCTCACTGAGCTTTGGGGGTACTGACGTGGAGCTCTGGCAATTCTCACATCTCTGCTCTCCTGTAGCAGTGGGGTTACAGATGTTCATGGTCATGCCCAGTTGTTTCTGTGAACCCTGAGAATCAAATTGGAGAGGTCTCTCAGGCCCCCTCATGCCTTCAAAGGAAGTAATCTTAGGTCATCTTTCTACCCTTCCATCTTCTTAAAGAAAGTAGTTTAAGTATTCCTTAAAAATACAGGTTTATCAATTAAGAATAAAATTATACATTGAGCAATAAACTAGAAAATTTCCATTTAACTTTTAATGTCAGGATTATGCAAGCCTTTCCTTTATCACCAATGATATTTGAAACAATTTAAGATTTTTAGACGACTAAATTAGAGAAAAGTTGTGATTTGTAAAAATTGAAATGAACACGTATATGAAATACTTTGCATAAATGAAAAATAATAAGATCTAAGAAATTAAGCTGGTGATAATGATAATGAAGTAACTTTATTTTAAATAAATATGCAGAAAGTATATATATATAGATATATATGCATATGCATATAACATAAATGCATGCACCAAAATACAATGAATGTAGCCCATTTTAAAACACTCAATTGCAAAAAAAAAATGTCAAAATAGAAACTGTGCAGGACAGGGTGGCACCTGCTTGCAATCCCAGTACTTAGGCACTCAGGGCCCCATGATTGCGGTTGTCACGCCAGCCTAGGGGCTAATGAGACACGACTTCCAAACAAAGGAAACAGGCCGGCAGGAAGGAACAGGAAAAACAGCTGTATGGTGGCTCAGCCTTTACTACCAGCAAGTGAGAGGCTGAGGCAGGAGGATTGCCATGAGTTAGAGATCAGCGAGGCTACAGTAATACCGTACCTTGAAATAATCAAAGAAAAGGAAGGAAAATGTCATATGCATGTGTATATGTGTGTATGTGCATATTCATGGTACACACATAAACATACATATAATATTAGTAGAAGGCTATGTACAAACAATTAACCCTTAGAATACCTCAGGGTATTTTATTTTATGCATCTATAATTTTGAGTTTGATTTCATGCGCACCTATTACCAGTTTTGATTAATTAGACCAGTATTCATATCATTCTGAAATAAACCTACTTTCCAGGAACACTAGGTTTAATTAAGAATATTTCCAATCACACAATTGAATGAGAATTACATGCAACTTAAATGAGACAAAATGTGAGGAAAACTGTATACATAAACAATAAATAATATTTATTATGTTTCTCATGTAAGCATATTTTTTTCAATGCAAAATTCACAGCAAAATACATTTTGAAAGTGTGTTTGGACTGAGCTCTTTCCTTCTATCAAGTTCAAGTTCTCCCCTGCTGTGGGCTCCCCCAGAGCCTGTGTGTGCCACCTCGATCTGTGTAAATCACAGCATTGATAACTGTGGAAGAATCCTCAATTTCTTTATGCCTTTCTTTATAGCACAACAGTGTCCTAAGTCATTCAGAGGGCTTTAGTCAACCTGATGCTGCTATAACAGAATGCCTGGAGATTTGATAATCTATAAAAAGCAAATTAATTTGATGTGTGTTTCTGATTGCTATACATTTGGAAGATGAGACATAAAGTCCAAGCAAAATGCACATGCCAGCCTGGGCTGCAGCCCTTTTGAGGTGCATGTGTCCACTCCTGACCTCAGCTCACTGGCTATCACTTCTCTACTCTTTTATTGGGGAGTAAGATTTCAATACAGGCTTGGGGCAGTTTGCTCAAACAGTAGAACACAGTGTACTCTTACCAGTATACATGCTAAATAGGTTTTCAAACACTTCATATGAATTGGTCTCACTATCTAATTCCCTTTACCTTTCATGTTTATTGAAAACTTCTCTATTTTGTGTTATTATTATTGTTATTTATTATTATTATTATTTTATTTAGAACCTTGATATGGGCAAATCATGAATTGGTACCATCATTTGCCTCCTCCCTCCCCCCATTCCACTGAGGGCCCTCATCAGTGGAATTGTTAGTATTCATTGTGGGGTTCTTGGTTATGAAATGGGAGAGCAGCATTCAGTCAATAGGGGTGGGGATAGACAATACCTCTGCATACTCTCTCCCACACTGTGGCTCTTATAATCTTTCCGTCCCCTCTTCTGCAAATTTTCTGAGCCTTTATGGGTGTCTATTTTAGCTCTCATCAACATCTTGATTTCTGCTTCGGTGTGTTTTGAGTATCCTCGGTGTCTGTCTCCATCACCCTAGTGCTGGTTATCAAGCCCACTTTGGAAGCAGCGCTCTGGTCCATCTTGACAATTCATCTGTGTTTTCACCTGGAACCTAGCTGATGTGTGAAGGGTGGTTCATCTCCTGCCAGGGGATCAGCTATCATTTCTTGTCTTGATAGATTTTTGGTTGTCTTTGTCTCTCAGTGCCTTCTGATAAAGAAAAAGAGATTCTCCTATGCAGAGTGAGATCAGTATAAGTTAAATGGGATAAGTATTGTTAATTTGGAGAGATTTCATGGTCAGAGCCTCTCTTTAGGTCCAAAGTGGGAGTTTCTCCCACCTACTCAAGCAGGCTGAATTCAGCCAGGCAGGGTAATCAGGTGATAGGACTTCCTCCAACTCCCATGTACTTCTTGAGGGCATCTAGTTTGTGTAAACTACTCTATGATTTTTCCACACTCTCTTACAATGGGAATAAGGAGTCATACCCTTTACAGAAAAAAAAAAATTGCTTTTCTACTGGGGGTATGAGCTCAAAAAGAAGAATTAACTATGCATAAATATAAACCAAGTAACAAGTTCTGGGAAATGTCATTTAACTGTTAGCCACAGCCCAAACATGTGAAAAGTTTCAGTTCTTGTTTCATCCATTGGACAACCCGGTGATGGTTGTAGCAATATTTGACTAGATGCTTGGGAACTTTGTGCAAAGTTTTGAGATGATATTATTTTAAGCATCTTACTAAAGAACCCGAGCTGTGAGCAGAAACAATTCTGGACACTGACTTTTGAAATCTGGGTGTATGTAAGTAAAGGGATATGAGGTAGGATTCGAGACAGGAGACCAGGAGAGGGGAACAAGGGATGGAGAGAACTGGGAGGAACAAGAGGAAACACGAGGTGTGAAAGAACAAGGGACACTCATTTGGAGGAGGGCACGGTGGGCAGCGGAAGAGAAACAAACAACTGTATGACAGCATCACAAGAAGTCTAATCACGTGTCAGAGAAAAGTTTAAAAATAAGAGGTAGTTGGTAAACATTATATTACTACCTAGTGTGTCAGTTTTACAAGAGTGCAAGATGACTTTTAAGTACCTCCAAGAACATTAGTAGACAGTACACCTCAGTCGTCAAGAAAGCAAATTTTAATAGCAAATAGTCGCATGTTTACAGCCTGATTTGGACACTGTTCAGTCAAATGACAATTATTAACCCCTTTAGTTCTCAGTATTCGGACCAGAAGATGATAGTCAGTATAGCGTCCTGCGCACATGGTTTATGATTCAGTTATCCTACAACACTGCTGAGGGCTAACTGTGGGGCAGATGGAGATGGGGTCTTCTCTCACAGAATTAAAGTTTACTGAAGGAGACAGAATTTGTCAACTGATGACACTACTGTGCAATGTTTAAATCACCAAAATTATGATGAAGTAGAGCTCTGGCACCTAGGTGTCAGCAGGACACTTGATATTTGGTCTTCATAGAGAATGTTGTTGGTCTGGAATGTTCTTCCCTTAAATATCCACATGATCACTTTCTCTCTAGATCTTTCCCTTCCAGGTAGAAGCCTTGCATTATGGTAGGCCCATGGGTTTGAATACTTGGTCCCTAGATGATGACACTCTCTGGGAAGGTTGTGGAACTTTTGGGAAATGGAGACTTGTTGGAGAAACTGAGGTCCCTCAGGATGGGCCTTGAGGCTTCAGGGCCCAGCTCCATTCTCTGTTCCTTCCTCCCTAACCTTTTGTGTTTCATATGTGGCCGGTTACCTCATGCTCTCGTCACAGGGTTTTCTAGTGGAAACTTCCTCTCCAAACTGTGAGCCAGAATAAAACCCCTCCTACCTTATGCTTGGCAGGTATTTTATACAGAAAAGTGACAAATATACTCTTCATGACCTTTTATTTAGAAGTGCCTCTGTGTCTGCTTCTTATGTCTTCATTGTTTTATTTTTCCATTGTTATTCTTTCCACATGTCATACTGAATACATTAGGTAACACAAGCCTTTTATCCACAATAAGAAAAGTTTGTGAAGGCCGGGTGTTTGATTATTCTACACTGTATCCACACCTTAAGAGGTAAGTGTCTGGAGTAAAGACAACATAAAATAGTCTATACAAAGAAAAAAACAAATCAAGTAAGTTAATTAACTGATATTATGGACATTTGGGTTTAGGGCAAGTTTCCCCAAGAAAGCATCTCTTGGTAGAGACAATAGAGAACAATAATTTAATTACGTGGAGCTGGATTGGAAGGTCATCAGCAAAAAGAAATTGTTCAAGACAAGAATGTATATTTTAGATGGAAGGTCCCTAGCATATTCTATAGTAGAAGCAAACAAGAAGGCAGACATGAGATGCCATGGATCTTCGTGGTCATGTGGGGACATACAGGGGAGCAAATGACAAAATTATAGACAGAATAATGCGATCAGAGTTTTTTTTTAATTTCCTCTCATTTTAATTGGAGGTATAGACATCAGCATAGTAACCATTCACAGATGGTTCTTCTTCTTCGTTCTTCACCAGAAACTCTGAGGAGAACTCATAGCAGAAGCTCAGGGTGGGGCAGAGAAGGTAGCCTGCAGATTCAAGAATAGGCAGGGAAGAAGCCTTCAGAAAGGAGTACCTAGAGTTTTAGACAAATGGCATTTATTTTGGATGTCTAATTTTGAGAATTGCATGACAGTAAATTTGCTTTGTTTTACACCAGGAGATTCTGAAAAATTATTGCAGAAGCAACAATAAACCATGAAGAGGTGTGCATTTGTGTAATTGTTTTAAGACTTTTATGAGATTACATTTATAAAGTCCTTAGAAAATGTGTGGTCTTAGTATATGTGATGGTTTTTTGTCAACTTGACCTGTGTAGTAATCCCCAATAATCTTGAGCGGGTCTAGGAGCTTGTCTGCAGAAAGGATTGACAAAATCCTTTTGGAATTTTGGAGAAGGGAGGAGGTCCCTTCTCCAGAGTGATCCCTTCCCCCCAGTGGGTGGGCCTTCCAGAAGGAGACTAGATATAAGGAAGCTTTAGGGAAAGGGAACCTCTCTTCCTTTCTCCCCCCGCTGCTGGTGCTGGCTCTGTCTCTGCTTGGATTTATGAAAGGGGGCCAGCCTTTCCCTTCATTTTTGGAACTCCCCCTGAATCTGTAATTTCAATAAATACTTTCCTCCCCAAATTCTGCCTGGTTTGGAGATTCATCCCAGTGGCATGTGGCTGACTACACCAGTAAGCATTCATAAAAAAAAGTCTCATGGATATAATTTTTACTGAGGTTGTTGTTATCATATTGGGATCATGGCCCTCTCTGTCTTTCACAAAGTGGATACAAATGAGCAGTACAGAACAGAAATGATGGAAAAGCTTCTTTGCATTCCACATTTTCTAGAATTATGTGATGATATCCATCTCATCAGGCCCTGTTGTTGAAGGTCATGGGTATCTGAACAGGAGTGGGTTAGGCTCTATTCACACATTGTAAAACTCTCATCTCAATAGATATGAACTGTTATTAGAAGGATACACACATTTTTATCAGGGATTTTATTTTCTCACTTTCTCTAAAAGCATGTTCCTTTTACCTTTTTTTTTTCTTTATGATATTTACTTAGGAGCGTATCAGGACACTTGATAGTGGGCCAGGTTTCTTTCCTCTTAACCCACTCTTTTTTCCCTTCCTTTTTATCCAAGTGATATTTGAATAAAGTGTGAACTTTGTGTGAAAAATACAATACAATAAAAGGTGAGGGCTGGAGAGATTGCTCAGTGGTTAAGGCACTTTCCACTCCTCAGTCCCTATGTAAATCCAGAGGTACAAAGTGGCACATGTATCTGGAGTTTGTTTACAGTGGCAGAAGGATCTGGTGTGCCTATTCACTCTTTTTTCTGCCTCTTTCTCTCGCTTTCTCTCTCTCTCTCAATTAAGTGAATAAAAATATTAGAAAAGTGTAAATAAAAGTTGGACATTCATTCACATGTGGACGAAAGAAACTCACATGAGTCAGTTTGAAGATTTCCATCACAGACTGGATCACAAAACCAAGTATTAATTAACCAACAAAATGCAGAGTGAGCAAACAAATGCACATGAAGGATGATAGCTATCAGCTATCAGCTATTAGGTGTAGGTGATGACAAATTATTGCTCTCTTCATTTCCCTTGAGCTACCCAGACAAAAGGAATCTGATATTTTCTATTCATTTTCTCTAAGTGATGACATAAGCTGAAATCTGTAACCATTACTCCACTGACTCTAATGCAAAATGTTGACGGAATGAAGACCCCCCTCACAGCATTTGACAAAGGAATCTGCCTTAATCACTTAGGAGAACAAGCCTTAGTTAGGAAGTTGCAATGTATTGGAAGCAGAAAAAATAATTCATGACATCTTACCTGCCATGTTTTCTATCCCTCAGGAAATGGAACGAAAGAATATTGTTCTCTGATGCAAGTCTCCTTTTCTAGGACTCTCCCAGGTGCCATCTATTAAAAAAAATCTCAATGATGCCTCAAAGACATCTGTGAAAAGCACTCAGTGGCAGGGTCTCTGCTGTGACTTCAAAGCTAGACAGATACATTAGCATGGAAACAAGATCTTGGCTGATTTGAATTTCATCTTCTGATGCTGTTCTTCCCCTCCTTGTGAAGTGATAATGTCCCTTTATGATGACTTGGGTTTTTTTAATGCTACACTAAAGTGAATTGTCAGGAGTAAAATCTACTGATTCTAGTGAGCAGTAACCAGGGCGGATGCCATCCAGAGCTATAAAGATGCCATATTTAGAGCGCTCGTGGTTTGTTTTGAAATTCTGTCTTTGTCTGGTAAGAAAACTATTAAAAACAAGATTTTAATGAAGGTCTGAAATCCATCTTAGAGATGACTGGTTTGGCAACAAAGTGTTACTTTAACAACTATATCCAGAATATTCAAAATTGTGATAAGGTAACAGAAATATATTGTCAGATTGTTAAAATCTCTTTACAATTAGTTCCAAAATTTAAAATTTTGTGCCTAATATATTGGTAAGTTTAAAGTGCAATATTTGTTCTGTCCAGATATAAATCATGGACTCAAGTGCAGTGCTCTAAGAGGGGGGCTGACTTCTGGCTCCTCATGAGGAGAAACATTCCGGAGACATGTGATCACCTCTCAGTCCTAAGGGGATTCTGTACAAAGACCATTGAAAGCTGTGTGGGTTGCATTTGAGCATTTTCATCTCAGTAACCCACATAAAGTACTGCTGTTCATCAACTAAATGCATTTCTAGGACAGTATTGTGGAATTTAGAAGTCTTCAAGTCTTGTTGTAGAGTCTGGAGGAGGGGCTAGCTTTGTGCCTGTGCTCCTGTCTATTCTGTTATTGCAACAAAGGATCATGTCATTTATGTGCATACTAGTATCCAGTACACCTAATGTACTAAAGGACGAGGAGGCAGCAGCTGTGGCAGAGGAGGAAGAGGAGGAAGAAGAGGAAGAGGAGGAGGAAAGAAGAGGAAGAGGAAATGCATTATCCTGGCTCCTCTCCCTTCTTATTCTTAGGAAACATATTGGGTTATTTTATTACTCATGAGATTCTCTGGACAACCTATCAGTGTTCTTACTTGTGAATTCATTTTTTTCAGCTAGATAGGCCAGGAGCAAACTTCTTTTAAATGGCTGGCGAATAAGGATGGTGCATCTCATCTAAATGCAGACCATACTTCTGGATTAAAACCTAACTTCCAGGACTGAGGAGATAAAGTTCCAGGACAGTGGATAAAGTGCTTGCTGAGCAAGCACAAGACCCTGACTTCAGATACCAACACTCATGTAAAGCCAGAAGCAGCAATCAGTATCTATGGTCCTGTGCTCCTACAGCAAGATGGGAAGCAGCGACAGAGGCATCGGGAAGCTCATGGGTCAGTCAGCCTGATATTCAAAGCAAAGAACATCAGCGCGCCTGCCTCCAACAAGGTGGAAGATGAGGAGTAACACTCCAGGCTGTTCTGTGACCATCGCATGCATGGGGGCATGCTTGTCTGCACACACACACACACACACACACACACACACACACACACACACACCGTAAATACTAAATAGAAATATAAAAGGATAATGTTTTTAGAAACTGTTATATCAGCTAATAAAGTATAAGACACAGAAATGGACCTGCCATGTTTGCTACATGTTTTCTTGCTTTGTTTTGTTTTTGACAAACTCTGGCTACAAGGCAGTGCTAGAATTATAGGCATACGTGATCATACCCACCTAAAGCCATGTATTATTTTTAAGCAGATAAAATCAGAGAGAGAGAGAGAGAAAGAGAGAGAAAAAAGAGGAGAGAGAATCATGGTCTCTAGCCACTGCAAACACACTATGATGCATTCACCACCTTGTGCATCTGGGGATCAAACCAGGGTTGACAGTGCCTTAACCACTGAGCCTTCTCCCCAGCCCCATAAAGCCATAATTTACAGTAAGTTGATCTTTGACAAATATGCTAAGAACATATAAGAGGGAAAGGAATTTTGAGGTTTGAATGTAAAAAGTTCCTCACAGGCTCTTCTGTCTCAACATTCAGTGGTGCTACCTGAGAAGAACTAATCCACTTCATACATTCATGGTTTGCATGCACAAGTGTGTGTGTGTGTGTGTGTGTGTGAGAGAGAGAGAGAGAGAGAGAGGGAGAGGGAGAGGGAGAGGGAGGGAGAGAGAAAGAGAGAGAGAGAAAGAAGCTTTTTAAAATTCAGTTATCTTATGACTGCTTGCATGACCAATTTTGGGAAACTTACCAATGTCTACACTATAGAATAAGACTCCTCCTTTCCCAGTAACCATTAACTGTCAGTTTCTACCCTGGAGGGTGTGTGGACTCATGACCTCCTCTTCCATCCATTGTGAAATGTTGACTAGCTCCCTTATGTGCAGGAACCAGACCTGCTGTGGGTTCACGAGTGTCGCAGCACCAGGAGTCTAGAAGACAACACTGTCCAGCACTCCTCCCCACCCTCCTGCTATTACATTCTCTCTCTTTTTTTGTCCATAATGAGTTACATTGTTTAGTGGGCCAACCATGAGTTGTTATCCCCAATTCCCCGCTGCCTTCCCATCCCCAATCCACTGGATAACCTCCTCCATGGGTCGTCTGGATCAGTCCTTGTGGCAGGGGACCATGGATAGCCTAGTACTCAGCCAGGTTCTCCTGGCCTTATTATGTTGTTACTGAGGAGTGCCATGCCTCTGCTATTCTCCCCCACCACGGCTCTCACAATCTTTCCGCCCCCTCTTCCGCTCAGTTCCCTGAGTCGTGGTGGGTGAGTATTGAGGCTACTTTAGTGTTGTGAGCTTAGGGGTTTTTGTGTCGAGATTCATTCTTATCTCCTCCGTTTCCACAGTGTTCTCTGGGACTTGCAGGGATGATGTTGATGTCCTTGATAACAAGTATAGGGATGGTCACTTGGTCCCAACACTTTCACCAGCTATACATCTCTGCACTAAAGGACAAAGCGATTTCTGTGGTTGAGGCTGAAAGAACACTAACTTCTGGGCATTGAACAGAAACATTCAGAAGGTCGTTTGACAACCATCCACTTAGCATAACGACAGTATGCGCAGGCCTAGAACCTCCCCAGGCCTGGGCTTCTGACCAATTTCACACTCTGAAGCATGGTTTCCCTCCTGTGTAGTAGCCTCAAATCCAAGCACAAACCCCCAGAACAACTATGCCACCGTGACACTAGTGTGCACATCTTGCCCAGTACTTTGGCTGTGAAGCACACACAGCCCACATCTTACTAAGACTATTGATAAGTTTTCTACCCCACCTCTAGCCTAACTAGCAACATCAGGCACTATGAAAGCCAATCAGTAGGGAGGAAGCTGCCAGATCAGCTCCAGATCTATTCTCCACGTCCTGCAACCAGTAGGTGTGGTTTCTCCAAGAACAGGGACTTGCTATGTCATCTTGGTAGCAGCCAAAAGCAATAGAAATACACTATATTGTTTTATGGTCCTCAGAGATCCCCCTGAGCAACAATCTGTAGGGGTTATCTTGCCAAGGCACTTGGATAATAATCTGTGATTCTAGGTTTTATTGTTGTGTGTGTGTGTTTTGCTTGTTTTTTTGTTGTTGTTTATTTGAGATATAGTCTCACTCTAGTACAGGCTGACCTGGACTCACTCTGTAGCCCAGGCTTGGCTCATAGTCATGGTGAACCTTCTATCTCCGTCTCCTGATTGATAGAATTAAAGGTGTGCACCACCATGCTCTGATAGCTATGGATTTTGTTAGCAGATCTATTTGCCCATATATGGTACCTTCATTTAAACCATTGGGGTTAGAAGTAGGGCTGGGTGTGTGGTGGTGAGTAACCAGGAGTGTGTTAGGGGGATGGCAGAGAAGAAAGGGCAGGGGAAGGATTATCCCAAACTAAAGATGTATGAAAAGCTCGAATTAAACCTACCATTTCATAAGTTAAATAGACTGTATTTTCTAAAAGGCTGTCCACAGGCAGAGTGAAATTAGATCTTTTCCTCAGACTGCATACAAAATTCTGATTCAAAGGAGATGAATGACTTAGACATGTGATCTGGAATATTTAAAGTTCTAGAAGAAAACATGTGGGGAAAGAAGATAGAGATGGATCTGAACAACTATTTTTTGATAGGACCCCAAAACACAACAAATAGAGACAAAAGGAGATAAAAGTGACTTCATCAAATCAAAAGACCTGTGTATAACAAAGGAACAAATAAGCTTGGAAAGTCAGCCTAGAGAGGGGAGAGAATGCTTGCAATCCACACAGGTGATAAAGGGATAATATTCAAAATATACATGTTCACATCATTTCACTAGCAGAAAGAAACTGCTTTAAATATACAGTAATAGATATTTCTCTAAGGAACACATATGAATCCCCAACATGTACAAGAAAGGAACCAATGATCATCATCACAAATCCTCAAGGAAATGCAGACCAACACCACGTTTAGTTACCTCACACCTGGAGAATGACCATGACCCAGAAGAAAGAGTTTACATTTTGGTTACATTTTGGCCAAAGGGACCAGTATCCAGGAAGTATGCATATAACTTGGTAGAGACACTATTAAGAATATAAACATTGGCCAAAAAGTCAAGTCATCCTAGAAGACAAGATTCAAACACCCTACTTCTGTGTTCAGAGCCAAAGGAAATGAAGTCAGTATGTCGAACAGACTGCAGTTTCATATGTGCTGCACAAGTATTTCTAGAAGCTGGAATATGGAGTGAACCTACCAGTGCATGATGGGAAATTCAGATTAAAGGTGTAATGTGTATATATGCACACACTAGAACAGCATTCAGTCTCAAAGAGGAGGAGGGACCTTGCAAGTAATAAGCATACATCTGGAGTCTAGTGTGTGAGACCTGACAACTATTGATGTCACTTCTTGGCAATTCCCCAATGGAAGTGATTCCCCAGTGGAACGGCAGGTGCTGAGGGGATGAGGAGGAGGTGGTAAGAGGGAGCAGCTTCAGCTCTGTGGATGAACACACACTGCTGATCTGCTGCACTGTGCACCTCCAGTTAATACTGAGATGTGTGCTTGAATTTCCTAAGAAAATACATCTTTCACAGAATGGTAACTATGTGGGGTTACAGGTGTGTGAATTTGTTCGGTTGTGGCCCTCATGTAACAATGTATGCATCACATCATACACTGTAATAGCTACAATTTTTATTCATCAATTATACCTTGTTAAAGCTGGAAATGATAGTGCCTTGTATGGGAGATGTACACTTACTATGAATAGATAAAAATCCAATCCGCCTTTAATTATGTGTGGTTTCTATCTCTTAGCACAACTTTTTTTGGAGGTGCAATCTCTGCCAGAGCTGAGCTTCACCATGCTAGAGGAATAAAGTCACTATTTGCTATCCGAGCTTGTATTTAGTGTCACTTTAATGTGTGAGAAACAGGAGCCAAATGTGAAAAGCAAATAGCAGAGAATGAACCTCCTGGCCATCCCTCAGTAAAGAGAACCAGGGATTGCACCATTGAGACTTGGCAATAGTTTGTGTTTCAGAAGCCAATATTTACACTTGGGAGGAATTCCCACCCAGGTAGTGTGCCTTCATGAGGAAGTCAGCTACAATTTGAGACAGGTAGCTGAGAAGCCATTTCTTTTCTGCCAGAAGTACAAGGGTCATACCTGTCCTCTGAAAATGGTGGCATAAACTATCCAGGATATTCGACCCTAAGTGATCTTCACCCAAAGATTAACTATATGAATAGGTCGATTATAATTTAACAGAAGGAACTCAGTTCTAGAAATGTATAAGGAAAATAAATGTTGAAACTTTTTATATTTTATTATTTTTGCTTTCAATAGAAAGAGGTATGAAAAAAATCTTCATTAAAAACCCCTCACAAATAAATAAAATGATGAAATGTTGATTGCACTCTTATAATGAAAGCTTTATTCATAAAAAAATGAACCTCCTTTCACTCATACATTCATTCATGAAATTAGAGAACGAGGAGAGAAAAATAGGAAGAAAAGGAAGGGGAGGGAGACAATTTTTTGTTTTGATTAATGGAAACATTGAGGAGATACCGCTTTCCTCCCTAACACTGTGCTTACTTATAACAGGTTCTGGACTGATTTTCCCAAGGATATTGATCAACAGAACATTCTAGAGGAAGACACTCTTGTTGTCTGGTTTCAATGGCAACCGACAGTCACTTTCCTTCCTTCCTCCCTCCCTTCCTTCCTCCCCCCCTCCCTCCCTTCCTTCTTTCCTTCTTTCTTTCTTTCTTTCTTTCTTTCTTTCTTTCTTTCTTTCTTTCTTTCTTTCTTTCTTTTCTTCCTTCCTTCCTTTCATTCTTTCATTCTTTTTTCACTGAATTTCTTTGGTTCCCATTGTTAGCCTATATTTGAAAATGATAAATCATAGTTTTCTCACTCATTATTCACTTTCGAGCCCCCTTTCGTTCTCCAGTGACTCACTGTTTCTTCTTCCATTCCTTCCTTTTCCCAAATAGTTTCCTTTCATATCTATATTATATCTATCTATTATCTATGTATCTATCTACTACTGTCATTGATCTTACACACAGGAAGTAGAACAATATGATCACAACTGTTATGGAAGATATCAAGGAGCAAATCTTCACCATAGGACTTGAATTTAGCATAACAGTTTTCTGTCATTTAGGTGACAAGAAAGCAGAACTGGAGAGATAGATGGCTCAGCAGTTAAGGGGCTTGCCTGCAAAGCCTACTTGAGTTCCATTCTCCAGTTCCCATGTAGCCAGATGCATAAAGTGGCACATGCATCTGAAGTTCATTTGCAGTGTTTAGAGGTTCTCTCTCTCTCAAAAATATTAAAAAGGATACAATTTTTAAAAAGATAAGCAAGTTTTAAGGAAATGGTAGAAAACTTCTGCAATTCACAAGGTGCAGCAATATACTGGATTTGATACAGAAATCAGTGCTGCCTTTCCATACATATATTGCATTCATCAAGATGGTGGAAGAGTGAGTTTATGCATTGTTGAAACATCACAAATGAAGTTCCAGCTTTAGAGGTACAAGATGGCCAGGGACAGCCCCCAAAGAGGGTAGTGTTTAGAGTACACAAGGTCTTACCGGAAACTTTGTGGAGAGAATATACTAAGACAAGTCCAGGCAAGTCCTGGGTGAAAACTGAATGTAAATTTTTTGAAGGCACAATAGGGAATGTTGGCTCTAGTACATCATGACATCCAAAGCATGTCCAGAAACAGATATGAAGTTCAGGTAGTTTCAGAAATCCCAGGTTGAGATGATATTTGTAGGAAAGAAAGATCTAAGATGAGTGATTTTATTACATTTATATTTTACCAAGAAACTGAGAAGGAATAAACTTACCTCACATAGGAATTAGTCCTGTCCTGCAGCTACATGCCATGAATTTAACTAACTCTGTGTTTTCTATAGTTCTCAATGCTTTTTTGTCTTAATAAATCTATGAAATATATTAAAATGACACTAGATATTACAACATGTAATATCTTGCATCAAGATATGCTATTTAGACTAAAACATTCCAACAACTTATTTTAGAAACAATTTGTTGCAGTCAGCTTTCTAGTTGCTGCACAGAAAGAACCCAATCAAAAGCGGCTTGTGGAGGAATGGGTTCATTTGGCCTAGGGACTCAAGGGGAGACTCCATCATGGCAGAGAAAACCATATAATGAGCGGGGGGTGGACATCACCTCCACCACAGCACTGCAAACAGCGGCAGGAAGGTGTGCCAAACACTGGCAAGGGGAAGCTGGCTTATGACCCCCATAAGCTCACCCCCAACAACACAGCTCCAGCGAGGTTGTAAAACCCAATCTTCCATCAGCTGAGGATCAATCATTCAGAAAACATTCATTGGTTTGTGGGGGACACCTGGATCAAACCATGACAGTATGCCTCTGGCCCCACAAACGAATAATCGACAATGTGTTCAGCTCAACTCCATAAGTCCCTAGTTTTTCTTTCAACTGAGCAATAATACCTAAAAGTAAACCCATAATGGCACAGAACATTCACACTACAAAAGATAACATGAGGCATGGCAAAAAAGATGATGATACAAATACCAAAAAGAGACTAATTGAGAGGGGGAAGAGATATAAGAAAGGGTGGGATGGGAATCAAAATGGTTTAATGTCTAATTATGAAAGTTATTAATAATTTTTTTAATTTAAAAAGTTTCTTTAGGAATAAAATAGGAAAAGCCTAATTCTATATGATTCAGAGATCTCCATCAATTGAGAAAAAGTTTGGCTCTTTTGGCCTTAAGCAAAAATTCTTAGGAAATGTTGACTCCCAGGAAGAAGAAGGTGGACCAACTCTGAATCTACAACTAATACATGTTATCTGTCTATTGTCTGAATCCCTTAATTCACATATGGTTTTCTGGAACCTTTGGTCATTCTATTTTATTGATGTCTACCATTTTATGGTAACTTACCATTTTATGGAACTTACCTCTCTTAAATAACTTGAAGGTAAAATCAAGTACATAAAATTTTCAAATATTTTTTCAGAAGACAATAATAACTAAACAATAGGAAGCAGACCAGAGCTTATTTGTTCTTGTCATTCTTTGACCTCCTTCATAGCTTGGTCAAGCAAGAGCAATTTATGTTTCTTTCTGATTATTTTCAATTAGTTTTGCTAAAAATGAATTAAAGGAAAAAATATCTGTTTTTGAAAGGAACAAACAGAAGTCATTCTTATGACTGCAGTGCTGTAGAGAAACTATGGGTTTTGTGAGTCTAGTGTGTGAGTTTTCGTGAAGAGTAGATAAAATATCTTAACCAATGAGGCGAAGAGACGAAAAGAGATGGTTTAAAAGTACAAGGTGCAGTTAGATGGGGGCGAAGTTCTTGTGTTCTATGATGTAGTAGGAGGACAATGGTTGCCAGCATTTGATGTCATGTTCCATCTTGAACATTCTCAACACTGGAAGACAACACGTTGCCAAGTGCTCTCATCTGGTTACTGGAGAGCACATTAACATTTCAACTTGTCACACACATACTACAAATATGTATGATTCCCATCAGTCTGTTTTAAAATGTGTATGAAGATAAAAAGTGTAGGAGAAAAGTATAGAATAAAAGCGAGTCCTTGAGAATGCGTCCCAACCTAGTTGTCCAAGGTAAGAATGTGCAGCAGAGTGGAGAAACGCCAAGCCAGAAATGAGAAGAGAAGGTTCATCAAGGGCAAAGCCCCCACTTCCAAATTCTTGACCTTAAGAGTTATATAAAACAGAAGATTGTCTTCACTCTTTCAGGACAAAGATGTGAGAGGCACAGTGTTCTCAAGATCTACTACTGATGCCAGTGACTGTGGTTAGAGAGGCGGTAATGATTCTCGGATGGCAATGTACAAATATGACTCCTCACTCCAAATGTTCCTTTATGCTCTCTCTTGGCTATGCTGAGCCATATAAAAGCATGGCACTTTGCATAGACAAACATACTTTTACTCAATGCAATTACTGTGAACAGACTTGGTATATCCTCAGTAGTAGAATTTTCACCCCAGCAAAAAGCTTTGATTTCCTCAGTAATATTGGGAACAGATGGAAGTAGATTGCTCAGCTTCTGCCTCTCCGGAATACTGCAGACCTCCCATGACAGTAGGTAACTATGATTCCAAGATCTTATGGGTACAAAGTTTACTTGAGAAAATACTCATTTTATTAAGGTCATTTTTCTAACTTGAACCATCTTTTATTTTTTTAGTTGACTTTCACTATTTTCTGGGGCTGAACAATTGACCTTTGTCTTCTTTCCTTGGAACCCTAGAATTAAAAATATTTATGGTTTGCAGTAATGCATTCACTTTCACGGCAAAGCATTGCCAGTTGGTGCTTTTCCCCTCTATTTCAGCAGATGATTACATGTTCACAATTTACAGGGTATTGTACACATTTCAGCAGGAAATTGTAAGCCTTTATCTTTTGACAGCAAGAAGGAATTACTGCCCTTTTTTAAATAGCCTCCCTATTTTGTCCAAATAAATGATTCATGCTGGAGACTTTATGATGTCTTTTGTTGGTTTCTGTGAATTTCAACACAGGCCATTAAAAGGGAAAAGAAATAACGCATTTCTGAAAATTTCAGCAAATTATAGGTTTTATAAGGGAAGGAGGATGCATTCACGTATCTTTATTTCTGGTTTCTTCTTCCTTCTAAGTTATATTAATGCAAAGCTTTGAGCAAGAAAAAGAAAATAAATGAGAAGGTAGGAAGCAGATATTTTCTTGCCTTTCCCAGTGACTGCTCGGTGCCCAGTTAGTTTTGTTATTTTCACTGGAACAAAAGAAAGTAAGAGACATCTGGCCATGTTGAATAACACCTACCTTCAATGCGAGAAAACTATTTAAAGAATAACAGCATTCCTTTGTGAGTGAGCCTGCTCCCAGATGTTTCTGAATGGTTTAACATGTAAATAATAAAAACAAAGTATCCATAATTTCAGGCAATTACATTCATTTATTAATTTTTGTGACGTTTTAATAGGAATTTATGTTATTTTATTTTTCAATTTGGGGGTTCAGAATTTCTTTCAATTCCAAGGGCCTTACACATGCTAAAGACTTGCTATAATTCTAAGCCTCGCCTGCAAATGTACATTTAGTTTTCACAAATTATTTTATTTCTTGGGAAAACCCAGTTGACATAGAGTTAAATGTCCTCAAATCTCAGTAATTCTTGTACCTTTGCATACAGCCTAGTTCTTTCAGCACCTCAGCTGGACATTGAGTAAGTGTTGGCTTAACAACAAATCAATGAATTTACTAAAATGAATTACCAGCAAGCTGCTGACATCTCTTGTTTGCACAGAGCCCCAGGATTTTTCCACTTCCCCATTACTGATCTTTGGGGATGAGTAAATGTTGTCACAGTAGGGTATGCTGTGCGTTGAAGGATATTTAGCAACACCACTTACTTATATTTTCAAGGTCCTTGCAGCATCTTCTTCATCTGTGACAAGTAAAAACATCTCCTGATGTTTTTCATTGGCTCTACTTGGTGAACAATATCACCCTTGACGGAATCACTATTCCAGGCAATGCACACATTTCAATTTCACTGAAATTCTTCAGAGATGAGCATAGAGAGAATTTTTGTGGCATGATAATAATATATGAAAGCCTGAAAGTGTGGATAACTACACATTTTTTTATAACTACACACAAGCATCATTGACTTATTGCATATTTAAGACATATAGGCATAATGTGCACACAGTTTCACGTGCACCCCCATATTTTAAAATTTCGATGTCTTTTTTAAATTCAATAGCAATTTTTGGTGTCTATTGCCAGATACAAAATTTAACCTTACACTTTCAGAAATAAAGAACATATCAGAATTCTTTATATAATTGTTTTTGTATCAATACTGCTTAAATCTAGGCAGAACTTTATAATTTCTCTGATTAGTTTTATATGTCCAGCCAATGCCTCACCAATAAAATATTCAGTCAGTATATGATATTGTATAAGAGTAACAGTAGAAATAATCTGTTCATATGAGTAATGAGATTAAATGAGGAAACTTGAATAAAATTACACTGTACAATGGCTAGCACCAAACCTCTACTCAAAACAGGATGACTTCCAACCCTCCACAGTAGCATGAATGGCTTTCTTACAGCAGGAAAAATCATTATCAAGAACTGTCCAATTCCTTTACATCTCACAACTCTTAATAGATCATATAAATTGAAGAGTCTTTGGGATATAATAAAAAAGTGATTTAAAGCTTCAAGAATAGAAAAACTAAAGTAGTCTGGGATTCACTTCCAGTTCTTATTTTTATTTGGTGTAGGAATCCTAAAAATTGATAACATCTTAAAGTCTTGGTTTTCTTTGAAGAAGGAGAATAAAGAGGAGGAAAAGAAGGAGAAAGAGAAGGGAAATAGGAAGGAGAAGAGGAAGGAGAAGAAGGAAAAGAATGAAAAGGAGAAGGAGAAGAAGAGGAAGAAGGAGGAGGAGGAGCAGAAATCTACTTGTTTGAAAGCATTGTCAAAATTGTGGTAAAAATACACAATCCTGCGTTTTATTTTTCTTTTAGTGATTGAAAATGATCTTCACATACACATAGAACAATGTGCCTCTAGTATGTGTTCCGAGCCTAAGAATGATGAGTGATGTATAAAACCCATAAGCTTATGGAAGGGAAAAAGAGAACTGGATGAAGCCAGTCAAAATACAAAAACTATAAAATGAGTTAGAACTTCTAAAGTCAGAAAATAAAACTAATAAATCTACTAAAAGGGTTAGCCCTGAAAACAAAGACAATTTATTTGACAGTTACAGATCCACACAGGAGAGAAACCACACCAGCAACTCCCAAACAAGTACCCTCAAACAGCCAGTCTGATGGAACTTCAGGCAGAGCTCAGACTGCTCTCTCCATACATAGAGCTGGAATTCCAGATCTGCCTCGAGACACACCTTAGG
>PVHP010017249.1:0-34738 GCA_004024765.1 Zapus hudsonius
CCTTCATGCGTCATACACTCCAGGTCATTTGCACCTGTGCCTCCTCCTTAAGGCAATAGTACTCAAACCTTATGAGCACCAGGATAAACTGAAGGGCTTAATAAAACACAGATAACTGGATTAAATTTGCCTGGAACTTCTAAGTCAGTAAGTTTGTATGAAATGTAAAAACTCCTATGTTTAATGTTTCAGTATGATGCTGATGCATACATTCATAAAACCACCCCTGTTTGTCACACAAACTCAATTTCAATCTCTTCAGGTGATTCACCATCTGAAACACTTGTACCCCTATTTTCACAATTTCAAACCAACCCACCCAGTGACACTCGATAAAAGGATCATTTTTCCTCTGACTGAATATTTACTAAGGTTCTCATTTTTTACACTTGCAGTGGAATTCATTTGTGTCCTCATAAAACTTAGACTCTAAAGCCAGCCATACTATCTACAGGTAGCAAAGAATCCCCTCCCTTTCCTTACCACATACTATGGTCCTACTCCCTTGGAGCAACAGCATACTACCAGAAACTTTCTGTAGAAATTACATTTTCTCTTTAGCTGTGAAAAAACTGAATCTGCATTTTATGACAATCTTCGCTGATTCATATGAACATTGAAATTTGACAAAATTGCTTTACTCTACTATTATCCCCTTAGGTGAAATCCCATGTTCTGTTCATCTGTGGATTTTCAAAAATGCCTACCAAAATATCAGGCCTGTAATGGAAGTAGAGAGAGAAAAAATGTAGGCAAAATATCATAGCCATTGTTAAGATTTCTTTCCCATATGCAAAGCTTTAATACTCTACCTGACATGAGCTCCCTCTGTCTTTACAATAGACAGTAACTCATGATTACTCATTGTATCGAATCAAGGTGACTTGTTCTGGAATAAAAGCAAACGGTGAAACCTTCATCAACATTTCAGAGGAGGCAGAAGATACCTAACACCCTTATGTCAAGTAGAGTGCTTTCATAATTGCATTTTGTTCTCTAAAGAACTAAAGATGCACAGACGCTCTGGATTCATAACATCAACCTGCTTTGTGACTGAAGAGCTCACTAGGCCTTATCTATGGTAGAGCTGAAAAGTGTATGTGTGTGTGTGTGCACGTGCACACACACACACACACACACACACACACACCCCACATACAAGAGTCCTAGTAATGTTCTTGACCAATATGATAGGCAGCCTTTAATAATCCTCAGTACTATGCAGTGTTGTGATTAAGCAAGTGTATTCTTGAGAGTAAAATCATCTAATCCACTACTCACGATTCTTGTTAACTATGGACAGGTTATCTTCTTTGACTATTTCCCCTCACTATCTTTATCTTTTTCTGATGGAGTCATAAGGAAAAATAAGAACATATAGTTTTCAGAACATCACTAACATGCGTACTGATGCAATAATAGTACTCAACACTGATTCTGCACATAATTAGTGCACCTAAAGTGGCTCCTGCAATAATCACATCTGTTCTCCTTTCAATTAATCAGCTTTGACTGTGTCTAGTTCTATGTGACAACCTAAAAGTTCAAAGGATTTAAACAATATGAAGACAGTCTTTGAATGATAGAGAGCAACAGCCAGTTAGCATAACTCCTGAATACTCTTTCAGCCAGCAGGTTTGAAGTATATTCTACTCAGCTTCGTATATGTTCTTCCTCAAAGTTGAACCCAACTTGTCTACAGAGTGGATCAATTTAATACCATGAAGGGCTATACAGGATTATCTTCATCCTTTGGTGGCTTCACCCTTTCACCCCCATTTTGCCTCGAAATCACTTCTCAAATGAAAATATTGCTAACATAAGCCATAATTTGGGCTCATTGTGGATACTTAAAGAAAATAAGCACAAAGCACACAACAAAATGATAATAAAAACCAAAGATGCTATAAAAAGCAACATTCTGCTTTAAAGAAAAAAAAGCCTTGTTTGAGTTTAGACAAGATGATATAAGCTCTCTGAAGTCTGATCAACTGCCAACTCACAGGCAAGTGATATCTCTTTTTTTAAAACTTTTTATTAATAGTTTCCATAAATATAGACCATAAACTATTATGGTCCATTCCACACACACACCCTTATCTCTTTACCTTCTCCATTAGTCTCTGTTTTGTTTTGGTGTCATCATCTTTTCATCCTATTATTTGTAGGTATCTTCTGGCACCGTGAAATCATGAATATCAAGGTCATTTTGTGTCTGGAAGTTTGCATTGTAAGCAGTCCTACCCTTCCTTTGACTCTTACAGTCTTTCTGCCACCTCTTCTGCAATAGACCCTGAGCCTTAGGAGTGTGATAGAGACATCCCAGTGCTGAACAGTTCACTGTCATTTCTTCTCAGCACTGTGGTGGTGTCTTTTGCATTATCCCAGTGGTCACCACCATCTGAAAAAGAGAAGCTTCTCTAGACAAGAGTGAGAGTAGCATTATTAATATACTGCATACTACAGAAAATGCACCATCCCATTCCCTAAATTTATTCAGTTTTATCCTTAGGTATAGTTCTCCCCACCTAATGAAAATTTTATTGGGAGATTGTTTTCTTGTTACTTGATGTCATATTTTTTTAATTTAGTCATTTGAAAATATGATTTTCAGGATTTTAAAGATTAAGAATTTAGATTAGTGATTTTTGTCTCTGGGAAATTTCACACATAGGGTCATTTATATTCAGGACTGTGTCTTTTGGTATTCTGACCAGCACTGACAGCATCTCATGTTTCAGTTATCCAGGAAGCTAAGAGACAGAGAAAGACTAAAGAGATGGCTCAGTAGATAAAATGTTCATCATGAAAGTATGAAGATCTGAGTTCCAAAGAAGGTTAGATGTGGTGGCATTTGACCACACTCCATCAACCTCCAGGCCTGCTGGTTAGATTATTTAGTCAAATTGGTGAGTTCTAGGATCAATGAGAGACCTTTTCCCAGAAAATAAGGTAAAGCATGATTGAGAAAAACACCTAAGCTTGACTTTCGGCTCCGTGTGCATGCCCACCTCTACACACATGTAGTCTCACACACATGTAAACACATACATGCATGTACACACATACCACATACATAGGCAAAAACAAAGGGAAATAAGAATTTCGAATCCCAGATACTTGACATTGGTAGAAGAATTAAAATACCGAATATTAACAATATACAGACAATGCACAGTGATGTTATTTTGAAGTATTTTTGCATAGTTAGCATGTTTAGCGTATTTTCAGAAAATGGTTTGTTTTATAAATTTATTTCACGAAGAACTATTATGTGCAAACTACAGAAGATATGATCTGAGGGTTCGGTTTCATTTAGAACTGTTTGAATTATGTACACGGTGGTGGTTTGAGGATGAATTATCCACCATCACCTCATGTGCTTGTGATTCAACCAAGTACATGATTCCCACCTCCTGAAGTCTCTGAGAGGAAGAGCCTTGCTATAGGAGGCATGTTGCTGGGTGGGGGTGGGGTTTCATAGGCTAGCTCTTCATTCGTATCAGAGCCGGCTCACTCTTGGTGCTTCTACCCATCTAATATGACAAGGCTCAGCTGTCTGCTCTGCCATGTTGCCCAGCTACTATGAAGCTTCCCCTGGACACTATAAGCAGAAAAACCCTGTTCTTCATCCTCCAATAAACTGCTTCAGGACAGGTGTTCATTCTTATTAGCAATTGTATGAAATTAAAATTCAGATTTGTTTTTGTTTAGGTGTCATGTACAGCCTGTAATCCTATCCCTCAGGAAGCAAAATCAGAGAGATTGTGAATTCCAGACTTGCCTTGAATTTATAGTGAATACAATCCTCTTTCAAAGACACAAAATTACAGCAACAGAAATCAACTATATTTAAAATCTAAACTTTCTTTCGCAAGATACATGTGACTTTTTTTGTGAAATCAAAGAAAGAAAACTCCCAAGATAATGTCAGAGATTTAATCCATCCCCATACTGCAAGAAATCCTTTGAGTTTATCATGCCTATTTGTCCCATTTCATTTCACAGGTGAGAAAATCGAGTCTCACAAATACCACAATGGCTTTCTGGAGGTCAATACTAGCTTGATTAGGACTGGAATCCATGTCTTCAGAGTCTCACTTCAGCATCCTTTCACTGTAAGTCAAATAGACTGGATTAACCCTAGGCTCTAATGGAGACTTTTCCATCGCCCTGTCCTGTATTACTCAGGATCCATCATCACTTCTCCAGCTTCTTAGCCGAGTCCTCATGACTCTTTCCACATTCCACTACTGTATAAACCCCCGTGTAAAGCCTAGCACAAACATGTTTGCGGGAAATTGCCAGACTGAACAGTTCTGAAGATGCCCGGAGGATGTGTTTGGTTATTGATCCTCTGAGAAGCTCCAGCTGTATTCTTTTGAAATGGACAGATAATGACAAGAACCTTTACTGAAGTGGTATTTTCTTCCCTGAGGGTGTTACTGTAGAAGACACATGAACTATAAAAAGATTACTTCATTTAGTTTATTTATTTATTTAGACTTTTTACAACCTGTGGTCATCACCTCCTCTCATCAAACACTGACCCACAAATTCAATTAGAGAGCTTTCCTGGAAGTTTACTCATTCTTGAGGTTCACCTGCAGGGTAAGAAAGAATATACGTTGGCCAGAAATCAAAGACAGTGCAAGCATCCTTGCCTCAAATTACTTTCCGTCCATATTTCTATTAAATTTCCAGTAAAGTATGAGCAATAAATCATCATAGCATTTGAAATTAATTGTTTCAATGAGGCATTTAATTTTACACAACCCATTGCTCTGCATGTATATTAGCTAAATATTTATGAGTTGATTATTTCCACAGCAGTCAGATTTGTTAAGGATGGAAGATAACTGTCTTCCCGTACGATTTGCCCAAGATTTTTTTTAAGTGATTACTGAAATGTCAAAGTTGCAAAGAATGTTTTTACACTTTATAAAAAATAAAACATAAGGAGTTAGAGGAGTTAGATTTTTTTTCAATTCCTGTCCTAGCCTGATTCATAAACTTTGGCACAAAGTGTGTCAGTTTAGAGCTATCTTGCACATATATCATCCATAGAATTCTACATCCTAACTAAGATTGTCCTTATCCAGGCAAATATCTCACTGTTGGGATACAAACCAAGCACCCGAAACTAAAAGTAACAATGTCACTAAAACTGTCAATCAAACAAACAGTTCTGTTTACCATAAAATACTTTTATAAAATGAACAAAGAAGAGGAAATAGTTGTGCACGAATGTGTCATTTTCCAGTGATTATTGATGAGTGTATAATATATTACTCCAGGTCACATTAGATTTACGGATGAATGTGATATAAACTCATGCAGGTAATTATATATATATTATATATAAATTATGGAAGCTGAAACTTTTCATATTCTTTATCCTTTCCATCACTGTAAAATTTTCAAAGTTATTCAAAATGTTGTGTGTCCAATACTAATATTTATTTTGAAGACAATTTGCTGAGTATTGGGTATTGAATATGCCTTTTGAACTGAAAGTCTAGAAGGATATCTTAAATAGCTAAATAGAGGAGGCAAATGTGGTAGCTTGTGGGACAGAAATTATGGTTATGGTCACCAGAACAATAAGAGAAGACAAAAGGTATTTATCACTTCATAATTCAAAATATAAATTCATTGAGGACAAACATAAAAAATTAATTAAAAAAAAGTTCAAAGTACTATGGTATGTAAGTTTCAGATTCATTTTAGCCAGGCATGTTGATCCACACCTGTGGTAACATCACCCAGGAGTCTGAAACAGAAAGATCTTAAGTACGAGGCCAGACTGACCTACATAGTACTACAAGAAAGTTCAGGGGTACATAATAAAGTTATTTATTTCCTCAGATATATCTTAAAATGATTACTAAATTAACTAAAATTAAGCAGTTTCAGAACAAGCATCACATGATTTCCCTTATATGAATAATCTATGTTTAAATTTGTGTGTGTGTGTGTGTGTGTGTGTGTGTGTGTGTGTGTGTGTGGTCAGCCCATGTGCTGGCAAGACATGAAAGTGTAAAGGGAAATACTTTTTAGTTTATATTTAACGTTATCAAGGCTTTTGTAGTGTCTCCTGTTCTACTTCCCTTGCCTTCTTTGGTAGTTTGAATATACATTAGTCCCCCAATAGATTCAGGAGATGCTGGAGGAGATGTCACTTTGCAAAGATCCTAGGGTTCAGCCCTAAGGTTTTTCTGGCAGTGAGTCTAGAATTCCAGATTTTCTTATACAATGAGCAGTGTGAGCTCTCCCTGGAGTCCATGCTATTTGGCTGCCTGAGTGTGATTGCTTTTGGAGGTGCTACTGGTGTTTTTTCTCTCTTTACATAAATCTGTAAATTCAAATAAATCCCTTCTTCCTCCTGTAAACTGCCTGGTTTGGAGGTTCATCCCAGAAACTTGAGCTGTCTACGACACTCTGTATATTTGAATTTCATTCACTAGTTTATTGCTCTATCCATCCCTCTGTCCATTCATCAAAGGGCATTCATAGTTTCGTGTAAGACATTCATTTTGATTCTCAGATGCAACCCAAAGTATTCCTTGGCTAAAGAATGTACCAAGACAGCCTGTTAATAAATAGCTGAAAAGGGAGAAAGTATATGAATTTTGTAAATGTGTCTTCAGTGTAATATTAGAGGAGACATGCCTCTGAGTGTGACTATGGGCATGTTTCCTGAGAGATTTCCCAAAGAAATGGGCAGGTCCATGGCATGATCAGGTGATCCTCACTGAATAAAAGGCAAGAAGAAATCCACCTGAGGACTAGCATTCATTTCTTTTCTTTTTCTGACTGTGTGCAAAGTGATCAGCTACCTCTCACCACCACCTCACACGTTCTTCACTCTTCTGCTCTGCAACACCTGTGACGTGAGCCAAAATAAGCCTTTCCACATTCCTCCCACAAACTCATCCACATAGTCAGCAACAGCCTCTGGAGTAAATTTCATTTTTCCTGTGATCCACCACATGACAGGGAGCAACTTAATGGAGAAAAAGTAGAATGTATTTTCTGGAAGAATGGGGAAGGGTTTGTAGCTGCAGGGTAGAATAGACCTAAAATGGTGTTTGCAGGGCTTAATGGGCCATTCTAGTGGGAACTTAGAAGACCAGAATGGTGATAGAAATATCTACAGTGAAGACTGTGGTCATGAACTTGAGGAGATGAACAAGGACTCTCTCACTAAATGGGCTAGAAATGATTAGTCTTATATTTTGGTCAATGTGGCATAATTCTACCCATATCCAGAAATTTTGATTGAGGCTACATTCAAAGTAGTGGGCTAAGTTGTGTGACAGAGGAGTTTAAGAAAGCATAACATTTAGGCTGTCATGTTTATTTCTCACTGTGTTTATTAAGCTTTATAATGAAAATTCTAAGCAGGAAGGTTGGACATATGTGTAATTTGGTAGGAAAAGAAACAAGAACATGGATTAAGTTGGAAACACAAGAGGGCAAAATGACTGTAATCGTTAAAGTTTGGTGTCATTATGGAAAAGAAAATCCCATACTTTGACCTAGAACCACGAGAGGCACTTCAGGCAAAACTCTAGCCACTAAAGCCTCTAGCATATAAAATACAAACTGAATTGAAAGGAGAGAATCTGAACTATGGATGCTCCAAAATACCTGTGCTTTCTAAAACTCAATTCTGAAGGCATACAGAAGTTGCTACAGTTGAGATCCAAGGGACCCACACTATATCTGGAGCTAGAAACTGAACTTGGCCTTAACCCATATTTGGCTGGTTTTGCAAACATGAAAGTTAAAGAGTGAGGCAGTCGGGGGGCTTGCACCAAGGTTCCACAAAGCTGCTTATTAAGGGCAATGGATAGTAGGGATGACTTCTCTGAAAAGAGATCCCGACCAAGCTGTAGATGAAGTGCCAAGGCAAAGTGTAGGTTGTCATGGAGACCTTTGGATTTTGGAGATGCTGGAAACATGGAACATCTGTGAGGAAATTTGTAACTTAAGAGAGAGATCACACTGCCTCAGACAACAGAGAGGTATTGCTTTGGTCTGGACTTACCTTGATATTGTCCCATTCCTGCTCTTTGAAATGGGAATGAAAATGTTTAATTTTTTTGTTGGTGCTGTTGTTACTGTTTCTGTGCCATTGTGTATTGGAAGTATGGGACAATTTGTTTGTATGTGTGATTTTTAAATATTTTCTTGGTTATTTACATGGATACAGAGAAGAGAGAAAGAGAGAGAGAGAGAGAGAGAGAGAGAGAGAGAGAGAGAGAGAGAGAGAGAGAGAGAGAGAGAGAGAGAGGAGAAGAGAGAAGGAATGTGCATGCCAGGGTCTTCTGCCACTGAAAACAAACTCCACACACATGTGCCTCCTTGTGCATCTGGCCTTACATGGGTACTAGGGAATCAAACTTGGGCCTTCAGATTTTTCAAGCAAGCACCTTTAACTACTGAGCCATCTCTCCAGCTTGTTGGTTTTTTTCCTTTAATTTTAGATTAAGAGAATGTTGAGTCAAAAAAACCTTTGAACATTGTGGTTCTTGAAAAGTGCTTGAACTGTTAAGACATAGCAGACATTTGAGGATGAACTAAAAGCATTCTGCATCATGAGATGGCCATAATACTTTGAGGATCAGAGGTTAAGTGTCATTTTTTAAAGTGTTGTGTTCCAGGCTGGATGTGGTGGCGCACGCCTTTAATCCCAGCACTCGGGAGGCAGAAGTAGGAGGATCGCCTTGAGTTCAAGGCCACCCTGAGATTACATAGTGAATTCCAGGTCAGCCTGGACTAGAGCGAGACCCTACCTTGAAAAACCAAAAAAATAAAAAATAAAAAAGTGTTTTGTTCCAATGTCAAATTGATCAAGGGTGGATTTATGACAGCTAATCTTCATCAACAGCTTGACTGGATTTAGAATTTCTTAGGAAGCATATTTCTGGATATGTCTGAGGGCATTTCTAGAGATGTTTATCTAAATAGGGATGTTCCAATTTCCCAAAATGAATAAATAGGGAAGATGAAGAAAAGCAGCTGAGCACCACTATGTGTCTATGTCTGCTTCCTGACTGCTGATACACTCAGGTTAGCAACCTCCCATTCCTGCTGACATGTTTTCTCCCTCATGTTGTGCTATCGCCCTTGAACCATGAGCCAACATTTCATCCATTAGGCTGCTTCTTGTCACATATTTTGTCCCAGCAATGAAAAAAGTAACATGCGAACTCACTGATTACAGTTAACTTTCTGACGTATTAGAAATCAAAAAGATATACATATCTTTTAGACTCTTTATTATGAGAAATGCAACAATCACTATACTTGTAATTTTTGTTTATTCATTAACTATTTGATACAATGTTAATTCAGTATTAAGAATTAGTCAGGCACCATACAAAACTAAGTCAAATTTGTGTAGTATGTGGTCAACTTTTGAAGTATCCCCCAGAAACCTTGGGGAAAATTTTGTAATCATAGAAGAATTGAATTTTATGGAATGTGTGTGGTGTGTATATAGTGTCTCTGTAGTGCGTGTGTGCGTGTGTGTGTGTGTGTGTGTGTGTGTGTGTGTGTGTGTATGTGTTTTAGGTGAGTGGGTAGGGTAGTTGTAAATTCCTCTTATTAAGGTTAGGAAAATCTTTCCAAAAGGGAATATGTTTGGTTTAAGTGATAAATCCAAGTTGTAAATATGTTGGAGTATTCCAGAAAGAGAATGTATTCTTAGCAAAAGGGATTACACACAAATGCTCATGAAGTTTGGAAATTTGGGAGAATGTGTGTGATACTGTGAAGAAAACATTAGTTTTAAAACTGTTCAAATCTTTTTTTGAAACAGCATTTAAACTTGTTGAAATCAAGATACATGATACAGCTTTGCATAAGAAAGAAAAGCATGCACTTTCAGTTAAACATACCTGCATTTAGACATAGCAAAACTCACAAAAACTTGAGAAGTGTTATGGTCTATGGGCTTCCCTTACCTCTGTGAGCCTAATTTTACAACAGAACTGCTTGGATTTCATCCTGTACAGACACCATACTTCAGTGTCAAATTTAGTATTAAATAAATTCTAATTCTTATCCTCACTGCTTATAAACAACACTAAATCAAACTCATTTGCCAAATGCCCTGTGTACTCATTAATATGTGTCTGAGATATGTTAAAAAATAATAATGTTATTTGTTGCTTTTCTTTGTTAATCTTCATATTTACAATCTTTTCCATCCCAAATCGAACTCATATTCACTATATAATATGTATGCCATCCTTGGTAATTTGTGACGAGAAAACAGCCACATTACCTTATATTTGAATTGACTCATGAGTTATCAGGGATTATAAGCAGCAGAAGGGCTATAAACACAATGCTAATACCTATTTTTTCAATGTCTGAACATGTGAACTTATGAGCATTTTCTAAACAGATTTCAAGATGGAAACTATACAGTAAAATCATTTTAGTCATCAATCCCAGAAAAACATAGTTTTATTTCCATGATTATGTAAAGACGCAACTTTGGCCTCACACTCTTAGGATGCTGACAGGTGTTTATCTCAGAGGAACACAGAGCTCACCCTGCCTTTCACCTTTCCACACTTTTTCTGTCAACAGCCAACATTTATTGTCTGCAGGAAGAAGGAGATTACCTTAAGCATAGCTTTTACTATGATTAATGCGAGGAATAATCATCACAGGATACAGAATCACAAAAGAAACAAATGTCTGTCTTCATGCATTATTGAAAATCATAATGTTTCATCTTCTGAGGGAAAATGAAATGATCAAATACCAGTTTGCAGAATTCAAAGGGAATATAGATACGATTTAGATAGAGTCAGTGTTCATCCATAAAGCGGGCAATGCATTATACGTGTTCATGTATGCATTAGGACTATTGAATAAGATGCATTGTTCTGTCGAGGAGGGAGTTGAAACCAGAGTCAAGAAAATCTGCATCATGTTCTTGACATATGGGCAGACATGAAATGTCATAATTTTTAAAACTTTGTGTTTATAGAACACTTATTAAATTTGACCGACAAGAGCCCTCAGGCAAGAGTAGAAACTTATGATTACTTACTATACATTTATTTTTTCACTACTATCTGCTCTTTTTAAAATATTTTATTTACTTATTTGAAAGAGAGAGTGAGTGAATGAGTATGAATGCACCAAGGCCTGCTGCCTCTGCAAATGAATTCTAAATGTGTGCACCACTTTGTGCATCTGGTTTTATGTATTAGGGAATCAAACCCAGGCCAGTAGGCTTTATAAGAAATTACCTTTAATTTCTGACCAATCATTCCAGCTCCTATGTGCTCTTATTATCTCCAAAATATTTCCCAAGTATACCCATTCACTTTATCTCCATCAGCAACACCTTGGTCCATGATTCCTTTGCCTCCCACCTGAACCAGTCTGGACTATTTTAGTTCAGATCATCCAAATTTATTACTCACATGGAAACCAGAGCAATCTTTCTAAAATACAAGTAACAGTATGTCATCTTTTGTTTAGTTTGTGGTTTCACATTAAATTTCACATAAAGTCGCCCATTAACTTTACCTTATCTAAAGTGAATGGGCACATGCTCTGACACATGGGGTATGGATCTTGATCTATGAATACATCTTTCCTATCTTAGGACTCCCATTATACCCTGGGATTTAACTCATAGTCTTCTTCAACCCTCTTACATGTCTTCTACATACATGTAGAACGCTATTATAACTTGTCTTACCACCAAGTCAGCAGACAAGGTATAGTTTATATCACAGCATCATCCAACTTCCAACTTGAAAAATATTTTCTTGTAATTAGCAGCTGCGTAACCAATCACTACAAAATATGGTATCTTTAATGTTGCATTTTTTCCCACAAATCTGTGATCTGGACAAGATTTGTCACAGGCAACCAATATTTGCAGTGTTGCTTATTGGCTGGAGCAACTGGAAGGTCTAGGATAGAGTCCTCATAAGACTTCCTGACTCTATGGTCCAGAAAGACTCAAAGAACTGAATCTGGACAGCTAGGGCTCTTTGGTCACTTCCCTCTGTTTCTAAGAATTATCCCCAAGGACCTCCTCCACTCTACACAAGAGCTTCAAGATAACTGTGCATCTCACATGATACTTCATGGTGTAAAAACCAGCCTTTGAGCCCACATAATTACTTGAAATATCTAAAATTCAATTTTGGTGTGTGTGTATGTGTATAGATATACCCATTAGAGTTGAGAGGAGAAAAGTGGGGGGTAACCTCTCCTTTGCTTCTCTGTGTGTTTCCTTGAGATAAAGAATCTCACTGATTCTGAAGCTTGCCATTTTTCACTAACCAAAGCGATTCTATAGTCTGCTCCTCAATGAAGTGGGATTACAGATGTACATAGCCATGCCCAGCTGCTTACTTGAGTACTATGGAATCAAAATCAGGATGTCTCAAGTCCCTGTTGTACCTCCTGTTTGCACAGGAAGTGCTTTCACCTGGTGAGCCCTCTCTTTAGCCCCACTAACACACTTTGATAAATTGCATTGATTAAGTTCCCAACAATAACATTCTAGCTTTATCTTTACTAAAGAGAGAGAGAGAGGAGAGAAAGAGATAGTACGGGCTCAGAAAAGATTGGCAGTCATTTTAAATGGATCAATTTTTATAATTTATTTACCTCTCAAGAATTGCACTTGTAACTTGTATATTTTATCTCAATAGTTCTTAATCTCTGACAGAAAATTAGAACTACCTGGACACTCTCTAATATAGATACTAATGGTTAATTGAGTTGTGTTGAATCAGAGTTGCTGGAGTTTAGGCTCAAGCCTTGATTCTCCCAGAAAAAAAAAAATGTCCATCTACTTTTAGTGCATACTCATTTCTGAGAACTCTGGCTTAATTCATTACCAAGGTATTAGGGAGATATGAAGAGGATGTTTTATTAGTTTCTGCTGAAGATGAGGACACACAAATCCATTGATGGAAAGTGGTAGAGATAAGCATGAGGCTAGGAGTCAAGTTGAGGTTTATTTACAAAGAATTCTACTGTGGTAAAACCTGCATTGCAACAGTGACACAAAGAAATGAATCTTAGTGATGTGGAATGTTGGGTTTCAGGAGGGATCCCCCAGATTAATGAACCCCTAGTTTGGGTTCTGTCCTAATCTTTAATGAAGTATAATAAAGACAGTTTCAAGGAGGTCAAATTATAAATTATTGAGTTTCCGTTTTTATGTGGACAACACATTTAAGAAAGATTAAAGTTTAGGAAAGTACTTGATCACATAAGAGAAACTGAGGGAGTTAAAGAGAAGTTAGAGTGGAGCCACAGACATGTGGCATTTCTAGAGAAACTGAGACTTCCAAGGGACGAGCCTCGGGTATGTGGATTGTGGAATGTGGGAGCCAGTGTGGGGAGACTTCGGAGGGATACAAAGTGTGTGCTTTCCTCTGGAGGGAAGCTAAGAGCGCAAGGACTTCCCTCCACTGGAAAATAGCTTAAGAAAAAATAGCTGAGGGAAACATACTTAGAAGGAGCACACATAACATCTGCCCAGCATCTCTATGGAGAGAAGTTAAAGAAAAGTTAGTGAGAACACCCATATGGTAGGTCCAAAGTATAAATGCCCAAGTGGTGAATTTAAAGACCATAGGAAGGTTGTATATGCAACTAAGGGAAAAGTTGGCCCAACTCTAAAATACAGACAAGCGAAAGGATTTATCTTAAGAGACAGGGCTATGCTGGTCCATCTCATTTCCTATTTAGCAGTCTGGCTAGGTGGGGTTAGGAACCAAAACTCAACTTGGAGTCTGGGTCACAAGAGATAACAGTTGATCACACAAGGGTCTCCAGAATTGAAGAGAGAAGAGGGTGGTGGTCACCTGGTTTGTATTGTCAAATTCAGGTATGTAAGGAAAAACCTGATTGGTCAACTCACACCAGAGTCCCCTGGGGAGATAGTACCACTAGATGATGGACAGCAGGGGCGTTGTAGGGTTCCAGTTCTGCCTGGAGTCTTCATTCTTGTGCCAGGACAAGGTGGCATGTGGGGTGGCACCTCCTGCTTCTCTCTGGGCCTCAATCCCTGACTGAAACTGCTTTAAAGGAAGCTACCATTCTCCTGTTCTCCTTTAGTAGAACAGCTAGAGAAGGTCAGGGGCAGCTCAAGAATGAAGCCCTTGTTTGGTACACAGGATTTAATGAAAAGTGTTCTCTAAATGTCAAATGAATGTTGGAAGTGAAATGACCAATAACAGGCAGGTTTTGTATAAATTGCCTCCTGCTCTAATGACCTCTTTCTTTCAAGCCTTCCAGTTCCCCGCTATTGTGAATAATAGCAAGAAAGCAGGACTTTCACTGTGGTCTCTTCTAATCTGCCATCATTGGTTCCTTCTGTGGAAGCTCCCTGACAGCAAAAGAAGTCTCATTTGCAGGACTGACTGTATCATTTGCCCAGGAGAGAGTCTCATTGTGCCTTAGAGACAATCTATCATTTACATAAGAAGGTAATTGCAACACATTCCAGGACGGTCAGTCCCCTCTGCTCGGTCCATTGAAATGGTGCCTGTATTTTCAGACTCCAATCCAATTCCATCTCCTTTAAAAGGTCTCATGTGACCCTTCTACAGACCCCATTGTAATTATTGTCACTGCCACTTTCACCACAATTTATCAAGGACTGTCTGATGATATCTATTCCTACTGTTTTCTTCTGTAGTTTTTATTTTCAATAAGCTATAATTTCTTTTAATAGCATATTAATTCTGATTTGACCAAAAGTATCAGGATGCTTATATCTCTTTTCTCATTTTTCATTGAATAATTTTTTTTCTCAATCCGGTGAATGCTTTGATCACATATTTGTGTGTGGGTAGAAAGGTTATGAGAGTTTCCTTTATCATGTTTGCAGATCACATAGATCAGACAACATTTTTAGGAAAAGAAACTGGAAAATAATGTAATGGATGCTTGTAGAGATTCATTTTCAAGGAATTTTCATTAAATTGACTTGAAAAATGCCATTTAGTGTAAACTTACCATCATATCTAAGGAAAGAAAAGTTCGATAGATGAACTTATGTTTTAAAGTGGCAAATTGCATAATTCAATTTTCCTATCTTCTGCTCTTATAGACACTTAACATATAGTTCTGAAAGCCTGGCAGAACTAATACCAGAGACACCAAGCAGGACAGTGATAATGATAAATGACTCTTTTGATATATAAATATGTAATTTTCATTGTGATTAATCATTTCAATGACCACAACACTTATCACATATGGAGTCTAAAACTGTTAATTACTGGGTCTTATTTATGCTCTGAGCTTTTGTCCCTTATAATATCTGTCATTACTCCTACGCACACACACACACACACACACAACTATTATTTTTGTTCTGTTACTTACAAAACCAAGGTCGTCACTCCACCAGAAGCATATCTCTATAGTTGCTCATTATAGCTAAATGGTTAGATTATACTGCATATTCTTCTTGATTCTACTTTGCAAGTAGAGCCATATGTATGAGACTTGTTGATGAGAGGAGGCATATTCCATGATGGGATTTATGAGTAGTGATTTCCCACTCTACAGTGAATGCAAAGGAGGCAGTTGGAGGAGAGAAAGGAAATAAAAGCCTGCAAAATTCTTTTGGGTCACTCTTCACCATAGTCAAGACTCAGGCTTGAACTCACTATGAGTTGGAGAACCATTAAATGACCCAAGACAAGAAAAAACAAACTTGCATGCCAGTAATTCATGGAATCTCTGTTGAAGGCAATCCTTGGGGTGGGCCAATACTAAAGGTGAAATGATTATCCTGTATATAATTAATATAGTCCAGAGACATTATAATGCTGGCCTGAATGCAGATAGTGACAATTGAGATGGAAAATTGGTATGTATTTAAGACAGATTTATTAAGTGGCATCCGTAGGACTTGGTAATTGACTACATTCAGAACAGTTGGATTGGAGCTGATCTGCACAGACCCAAAGGAAGAAAAATCTAATCTCTATTCTTTGCCTAGAAAAGGAAAACATACTGTTAAAATATTTGTGGGCATCCTCCCAATCAAATCTTGAGTAGTGGTTCCTGAATTCATTTCCTCAAAGCAGAGCAGAAACAATTTATGACACATCTCTCTCCTGAAGGTTGTTAAATAAAAAGGCCACCTGACGCCATGCATTGAGTAATCATTCTCACATAGCCCAATGTTAACATCCTGGAGATTTTCTAAGGATTGTTTAAATACTTTAACTGTCTAAAGCAATTGCCTTCAAGAACTTGAATGCATCAATGTTAATAGTGAAATTAGGAATTGGCATTCCTTTGCAAGAAAGAATAATGGTAAAAATAAATCCATTCATGGGGCAGCGTATGACACGTGCTAAAGAGAGGGATTCACCTGTCCTTGATGTCTGATTTACAGATCTGTATGTGTTTCCAACTGAAGAGCAGATACAGGCTTGTCTCTGAAAATAAAAGTGATATGTATGCTAGAGATCATTGAGGCCCACCTGCTTTAACAGCATTGGCTTCCTCCGGATTTAAGGCCTCTGAAGATCTCACTCCAGTGTGCAGTGATTTGGGGGAGCAGAGCCTATCCATCAGACACTAGAGTCCTGCAACAGGAAAGGGTTGTAGGCACCCTGCTAATTCCACTGACATGTGATTATACCAGGTCAACAATCAGAGGCTAAGTACACGATTTTGAAGAGAAACTGGCAAAATGCTGCAAAGCAGAACTTGAAAGGTAGGAAAGCTTTGATACGCATTTCACTCCTTTCCAATAATGGAGATGGTTCTCAGGGAAAACAAGACATATATATCAGACAAGCAACTAAATGCTGCCATCTAATCAGAATTCAGTCACAAATGCCAAAGCATCTGTATGTCTTCGTGACAAGAGCCTCCTATTTCTCATTTATTATATGTATCTGCTCATGGAAACTGAAGTTAAGACACCAGGAAAATGATTATGAAAATGCTAGAGGCTCAAGGAATGATCATTTCTTTTGTATCCAATTTCCTGTGGAGGATTATAGACTAGCCTTCCAAAATTCCTAGGCAATCTCAATAACAAATGACCTGATATCTTGCATCAGCTCCTTCTCTCATGATTGCACCTGGTGTATACCTGTCTCCATTCCACATACATTTCTTCATTGCTGTCTTTATTCCCCACTCTGCTCTTCAACACCTTCTTCAACAATGATCACTGTAAGCTCCTAGGAGACTATGGGTGTCTAAGATGGAATCACTCCAAGCTATTCTCCAAATATCTGCATTATAGATTTGCACAAGATGTAAATGAGGTGACGCTATGCTAATGATTCTGAAACTTTTCAGCACTCTTTCAGTATTGTAGAGGTAGTTGTACTCTGACTCTCAGCCAGTGCATCCTTCCCCTATGTTTCTGCACATTGTTCAGGATGAATCTCTGTGATTCACTTCTCTGGTCACCTGTACATTGCCTTCCCTTCACATGTCTGACATCCAGGACTGTCCTTCCTGACATTTCAGTTATAACCTTACTGTCTTCTCAGATGATTTCCTGTGCCTCTTCCTCAGTGTCCTGTGCCTCCCTGTTCAGGTCACTTTGTGGTATTTTTTAAACTTTTAAAAAATTATAATAAAATTATATATATGAACAAAATAATATGCTCAGTATCATAAATCATTAGAGAAAACCATTGAAACCAGGATGACATTCCCTTTTATGCATTAGATATTCCCCTCCCCATGGGTCTTACATTCTTTCTGCAAATTTCCTGAGTCATAGTGGGTGAGTTTAAATTTTGCATAGGTATGAGGTTTATAAAAGTCTCTGGATTTGTGTTTTGGAAAATATTGGGCACCCTTGGTGCCTCTCTCCATTATTCTTCCCTAGGATCTCTGCCTTGCTGTAGGAATAGCTCTTTTGCTCATCACTCCACTTCCTTAGAGGTTGTGTTAGGGCTCTAAATGGTGAGTTTGAGGCCGTTCGTCTCCTGCTTGGGTGCCCCCCATCTACTCAGGTCCACTTGGTGGAGTTCAGTTGTCCATAGTTCTCATTGATTTCTGAAAAATCCAAACAGAATCTCCAGTGGAGAGTGAGATCGTTATTGATCAATTGAGAAAAATATTGCTAGTTTGGTGAGCATTTGAAGAGTGTAGCCTTTCTGAAGACCTATGGTTAGTGAGGGCTTCCCCTTGGAGATAGGGTTCTTGGTCCCCAATCAAGGTTGCCTTGGATCCCCATACCACTCAAGGGTGCCCTGCCACTGAGTGGATCTCATAGCCAATTAACCAGTTCCTTTCCTTCTTAAAATTTGGTCCCATTTAACATTATATTTGGAATTTATTGCTTGTTTCCTTATGGGAACCCTAAATTCCATGAGTAGTCCATTTCCCAAGTCTGGACACATGAAATAATTTCTCAGCAAGTGAGACTAGGTCTATGCCTAATGACATTTTTGTAGTAACATCATTTCATTCAAATTATTTTTGTATGCTATAGCAGAGATACTTATTCTTAATACTTCAAATGATGTTTATCCAATCTGGGTTTGCAGATTAAAAATCCAGAATAAATTCATTTCGCAGCATTTTGAATTATGAAATCAATTCTGAGCAGTTTATTCATCATCTTGGACTCCAGTATCTATACACATGTAAAAAGATTTCTTATCAGCAAGACAGATTGATTTCTCACAGCTTCAGAGGCTCAAAAGTTTCAGAGCCAGGCTTCAGCAGATTCACTGTCTCATGAGGACCCACAGAATGCTCTGGAGTGTCCTTCAAATTTAACGGACATAATATCAGTAGGAAAGTTCTGTTCTCATGGCCTAATCAGTTCTCAAAGATCCCTTGTCTAAATATCACTATATTGCAAATTAGATTTCAAAAGACTTTGAGAAATGACAAAAATATCCAAACTCTTACAAGGAAGGACCAAAGATTCTTTTTCATCACACCCTCACTTCTATGAAGATAGGCTCATGCTATGTGCCCAGGTGAGCCTACCAATCTAGTACAGGTACACACTACTATGCTCAGTCCATATCATCATGTTCCCATAAAGAGAATCAAAGTCTGCGCCTGTGGAGTGATTTGAGAGCAAGGGAGACTAGGTCTCTGTTCCCAATGGCATTTTCTTATTTGCTTCATTTTGCTCAATTCCTTACAAGTTGTTCATGTTTTAGCATAGCTGCTTATTGCTAATGAATTCCTAAAGCTTTTTACCCTCTAGGTGAACCTTCAGCTAAGCATTATAGAAATAAGAAATCAGAGTATACCCAGGAGCTTTTAATGTAAACAAAGTTTCTTGATTCTATCTGTCAGGTTTCCTATAAAGCCCCTCATGATGACACTGGACTCAGCATAGTATAAGTAAAACAATTCAAAAATTCAGTGTTCAGGTTTTCTTTTTCAATATGACATTCCTTTGGGCATCACACCCTCTGCTAACAGAGCTAAATAATACCAGACAGCAACTAGGATTCTCCTGTCCTTTGGTTCTTCTAGGCTACATTCTGACTAATTTCCTAGGCATCTCCATTTATATGCACATGAATTGGAAAGGCTTACATCTTTCCCATCAGAAGTGCTGCATGGATCACTGATTTTGAAGGGGGAGTCAGGTACTCAACTGCTCTCTCTGCTCCGCCAGGGGAAGGAAGGCCTATCAATTCAATCTCAGGTTGTCTAGGATGTTCTTCTCTGCAGCATGTTAATTGCCTGTTTCCAAGGACACTGGTTTAGCAGAGAAATAAGAATAAATGCTCTCACTGCTGACAATCCACACATTATCACCTTAAGCTTAACCTAATTAGACTGAGCCACTAGTCAGAAGCTTTGACCTTCAGAGAGAACATTGTAACTGTATTCAGTCAACCATGTACATTTCCTACCAAATTTCAGACCTAAGGAAAAGTAAGTAAAATGCTCAAAGAGAGCATTTGACTTATAGACACTATCAACTCAGCCAATGCCTCACCTGTCCAATGAAAGGAAGAAGAGAACAGTGATAGTTTTCCTAAGAGTATATTCATATTACTAGTCATCTTCCTGTTTTTTAATCTGCTCAGGAATTTTGTAAACATTATGATTAAATATGAATTATTTTTGGTAGGGTCTCACTCTAGCCCAGGCTGACTGGATTTTACTAGTACCCAACTGGCCTCAAATTCATGGTGATACTCTACCCTCTGCCTACCAAGTGCTGGGATTCAAGTTGTGCATCACCACACCAGGCTTGAATAAATCTTTGTGAAAGATAAAGAAACTTGAGTTGTGGGAAGAAAAAAAAACACTGCTTCAAGTGCTATAATATTACAGAGAGGTTAAGGAAAAGCTACAACCTTAAACAAAGAAAGGTATGTTGTAGGTCTTCGGTGTCATTCCCCAATAAGTGTAGTCTATCTGAGGTGGGGAAAACAATACCTTGATTCTTAGAGAGTGGTTTCCTTATGGTTGGGGCTGCTGCATAAGAAGATAAGACAACTTTTGACAGGGTTGTGGGGGGAAAGCTACTTGCCAGCTTGGGTAGACAGCATATCTTCTAAAATCCAAGCACTTTTTTTAAGAAAACCCCTACCAGAGAGCTGGAGAGATGGCTCAGCGGTTAAGGCACTTGTCTCCAGTGCCTAAGGCCCTGGGTTCAATTCCCCAGGACCCACATATGCCAGACCCACAAGGTGGTGGCCCTGGTTTCTCTCTCTCTCTCTCTCTCTCTCTCTCTCTCTCTCTCTCTCTCTCTCTCTCTCTCTCTCTCTCTCTCTCTCTCTCTCTCTGCTTGAAAATGAATAAATAAAATACAAAAAAAGAAAACCCCTACCAGAAATTCATTACACTGTGAAACTGAATTCCTACCAGCCATTCTAAATTCACTACTACCTACTTCTATCTTTTTCTTACAATTACATCAAACTTACACAATAAATACGGAGGGAGTAAAAATGTCAGAAGCATAGAAGACACTAATATGTCCTGGGTACAGTGTCATGTTTTATGCCAAATTCAGACAGTACTGTATAACCTTGAACATAACACATTTTGGAATGACAACTAAATGATTAGAGTAACTTTATACCACTCAGTGTTCAGACTTCTAAAATCATGCTGTTGTTTGAGGTGCTTTATCATATTATTATTTTAATCTTGTTCCAGGTATCATTTCACTCTAGCCCAGACTGACTTGGAGCTCACTGTGATCATCCTATCTCAGTCACCAAAGTACTGGGAGTAAGCAGTGTGTCACCATGACTGTCTTAACCTGCTTTAGAATTACCAAAATGTTTGTCAGACATATAGATTCTAAAATTCTTATCCAGAATTACTGATTTAAAATTTCACTAGGAAAAGCCAAACATTTTTATTTTTCAACAAACATGGACCAATTGGAGAGTAACAAATGAGAAGCACTATTGTGCATGGCAGGCGTTTTTATTAATAATTGGTGTATATGTATGTGAGGTGAGTATACTGTGGCATGGATGTGGAGGGCAAAGGACAACCTTGGAGTATTGTTACTCTTTAAAAAATATTGTATTTATTTGCAAGTGGAGAGAGAGAATGGCCACACCAGGGCCTCAAGCCACTTCAAACAATCTCCGGTTGCATGCACCACTTTGTGTATCTGGCTCACTTGGGTACTGGGGAATGGAACCTGGTTTATTAGACTTTGCAGGCAAGCACCAAAATTGCTGAACCATCTGTCCAGCTCCCCCTTTTTTACATATTTATTGTCAATAATGAGCTATATTGTATGGGCAAGTCTTGTGATAGTACCCCCATTTCCCTCCTCTCTCTCCTCAACCCGCTGGGAGCCCTCCACAGTGGGCTTGCTGGACCAATTCATGGGGTAGGAGGTTATGGACTATATGAGAGGTATCCAGTTGTTTTTTTTTTTTTTCCTTTGTGTATTGTTTCTTGTTAGGGGGCAATGACTGATTATTCTCCCCCACCATGGCTCTTATAATCTTTCCACCCCCTCTTCCACTCAGACCCCTGAGTCATGGTGGATGAATTTCAAGTCTGCTTTACTGTTGAGGTCTTAAGAGTCTCCGGATTTCTGCTTTGGATTGTGTTGGGTATCCTCACTGTCACCATTATCCTTTCACAAGTTATCTGACTTGCTCTGGAGGTAGCTCTCTTGCTCATCGGCCACTTCCTCAAAGGTTTCATTTGAGCCCCAGATGATGATGAGTTAGGAGAGGTTCATCTCATGTCTGGGTGTCATCTCAGGTCTTGTTGGTGGAATTGGGTTGTCCACAGTTCTTGCTTCCATCTGAAACATACAAACTGAATCTCCAAGGAAGAGTGAGATCAGTACAGGTTAAATGAGACAAACATTGTTGATTTGGCAAGATTCTAAAGGGTGTAGCCTCTCTGTAGATCTCAGGTTATTGGGTGTTTACAGCTGGAAAGCATTACATGAGCTGCCAGGAGAAACTGGCTAATGATATTCAGAGAAAGCAGAGGTCACTGATAGATAACACCAACTCATGTTACATGAATGCCGAGGACACTGCTATATGGCAGAGACCAGCAAGGCAAGAAGAGCTCATCTGTGCAATAGTGATGCTTAACCTAGGGTGAGTAAGGAACAGCTTGCTGATTAGCTAAGAGATCAGCACAGGGGCAAGCAACCCTGAACTGGAACTGTGATACATGGTAAACTCTTGTTTCTCTTTTTTAACAAAGTCCCCTTTCCTTCCTATCTTCCTTCCTTTCTTTTTCTTTCTTTCTTTCTATCTTTCTTTCTTTCTTCCTTTCTTCTTTTCTTCCTTCCTTTCTTTTTCTTTCTTTCTTTCTTTCTTTCTTTCTTTCTTTCTTTCTTTCTTTCTTTCTTTCTTCCCATGAAAAATCTCACACTAGCTGGCATTGAGTTTTGAAATTCTCCTGCTTCTGACCCCCGTGGCTGTGGGCACATCTATGATTACAGATGCATGCAGCCAGAATTACACATGTGCTGAGGATTCACACTGCAGTCGTGAGCCTGGCACAGCAAGTACTTTTGAACATTCAGCTGTCTCCTCAGCCATATTCCAGTATTCAGAAAATGTAGTTTCATTTAAATTGAATTGAATTTTAATTCCTACAAGAAAAATCTCATTTTTTGGTGGGTGGTGGAATCCAAGGGCTCAAGGTATTCTTGTGAACCTACACAGAATTGTTATCACTATATAGTTGCTTTCTTTTAAACACTATTTTTGCCTATTAGAAGCAGTGGATTGTGACAGAACTGGCCTCCTGGGAAGATCTTGAGCATGGCTTCCTCCCAGCCATGGGAAAAGAGTAGAAATTACTGACACGAAGACTACCCACTGCACTGGAGCTGAGGAAGACAATAATTTAGTGCTCATCAAGGAAAAAAAAATAATAGCTGGCTCCTTCAATCTCCCACATTTATATGGCAAGTCTTACTTCAAAGTCACCCTGGAAAATTTCATGACATTTTTATCACAGTCATTTTCAGACTGGGTCATTATCTTTAACCAAACATTTGTGCCACATTTCGAACAGACACATATATCAGGCAGGCAGTAGATTATACTAGCAAATTCAAGGGGACACGTTTCCACAATCTTTTCCTGGTTGTCAATCAAGAGATGCGGTGATAAGAAATCGAGGGAGAGAAATGTCAGAGAAAAATGTATAACCAAAGGACAAGCCCAGTTATCAACTCAAGGGACTGAGAATGGTGCCTAGGGTTTCTGCTAAAGGGGTCATGCCTCTGGATATAATGGTTGACACTTAGGAGATAATTCTGAAATGTCTATTCTACAAAAGAACACTAGGCCTTTCATAAATTCAATGTATGGTTTGGGGGAATTCACTCAGCTACCTGGATACCAATTACTTAATGGGGATAAAGCAGTATTAAATCTCTATGGCCTTTTGGGAAATTTTACACAGGCTTTTCTAAAATCATATACCTTGTTTCTAGGTATCAAATGTTTGCCTTGGACCTTTGACCTTCGGGAACTGACCTCAACTGGCTGTGTAAATATCAGTCAATTCAAAGAATCATTTATAAGTCTAGTCTATATTGTCACCTTCATCTGAAGGTTTTAAATGCAAAAGTATTTAGTACAGAGTCTGAAGCCCTAAATCCCAAAATTGAACGCTTGAAAACATATTTTTATTCTGTGTGATGAGCTAGATTTACCCTCTAAGTATTAATTAATGTGAAACAGAACGAATGATATTTAATTTAAAGAGATATTGAGAGATAAATAACAAGGAACCACAAAATTTTCACTAAGCATAGTGCTTGAAGTATGATACCTGCTCAGATTGTCACCTGGGCATAGATCTTTTGAAATATGAATTCACAGTGGCTCCCTGGAAGCTAAGACAGTTGAGCTCTATTAACTTGGGTGAAAACAAATATTTTCCTTTTATTTGCCTTGTCTCTCCTAGAAGAGCTTTGCAGGTAGAATGGCTTTGTAACTTTTTTGCCTTCCCTAGTGGCTATGGCTGAGACACCCTGCAGAGTGTTGACATTGGACAAATGACTCCAAGGTGGTAATTTATGGTGCATTGGGCACAATTTATTTTTAGATGTCCAATGAAGCAAGGTGTCAACAGTATATCAATATCAGACACAAGGATATAGATCAAGCTCTGAGGAAATATAGCTGTGTATTCTCAAGGTGGACACAGGTCTGTATAAAGAGTTTCAGGGGAGTCAAGGAATGTATTCCTGGTTGAATGCTAGAAGCCTAGCCAATGTCTGTGGGGACACACTGTGCTCAAGGATTTTAAATGCATATTGGTCTATTTGAAAAATGTTTATTGCTGCGTGCTCATGCTTGGGCACAAGGCTAAAACCTGGGCCGTGAAGACCGTAGGATGACGCTAAATACAAAGGAACTCATACTTGAGTGAGTCAGAGAACCTATCAACTGCCAATGATTTCAGCCTTGTGTGCTAAATAGAGGATTAAATGAGACAAGTGTAATAGATGCTAATGAAGAAGGAAAGAGATCTGCTAGTAGCAGGAAAGATACTAGAAATGTGATGATGGAGACTCAGTTATGCCTCTTTAACAGTTGTAATTATGCTAGGGTGATTGGCCTGGTAGCAAGCAAGATATCTCACAACTAGGCAACAGGACTTTGAGGTGCTTAAAGTATGTGAAGAAAACACATGTGGGTGGCGTTACTAAAATTGTCTTGTATGGGGTGTTCATGGAAGGTTTCATTGAGAAGACGGAAATTGTGAGGTTAAGATGATATGAGGCTTTAATTCATTCACACTTCATGCTAAGTCATGAGCTATATTTTATTTATTTGCCCATTCTGGTAAATGAGAACAGGCTTTTAAAAAAAGAAAAAGAAAGGAAAAAAAAAAAACTTTTCCCAAGTTAAAAGGCTTGTATAAGCAATTTTGGGTCTAGGAAGTTAGGTATAAGAATAAACCCAGCTTAATTAAAATGTCTATCTACACTCAACAGCTTATTTCATTGAGATTTATTAAAGCAGATATTTGTTGTTAATCAAAAGTCAATTTATTTCCCCAAAATATTTATTGAGACTTAACAACTCAGTTATGTGTGTTGTGTGGTTGTTAAGGTCTCAATAAATCTGTTTTTCCAAATCAATGTGAATTTAATTAAAATGCGAAAAAAAATAACTCTTTGGTTTGCTTCAAAACCTTATTTTGGACAATTAATGGGATGCTATTAAGAGCCTGATTTAGTGACTGTAGTAGGGCAGGGAGGATTTAGTGTCCATTACGGCAGCCTGTGAGCATGAAAGTAGCAAGAGGGAGACTGGAGAGAATACCAGCCAGATGTCTGCCAAGGAAATTGCCACACAGCGGTGAGACGTAGGTTAAAACATCACAGCACTTTCATTATAGCATTTTCATCACAGCACTTTTTTGTTTGTTTGTTTTTCTCAGGGTGGCCTTGAACTCATGGTGATCCTCCAACCTCTGCCTCCCGAGTGCTGGGATTAAAGGTGTGCGCCACCACGCTAGGCTCATTACAGCACTTTGGCAGAACTTAACTTCCAATTAGTGAAGACACAGGAATTCCAATACATCCAGGTCACGTTAAAGTTTAGGCTACATCGACTTCATTGAAATCCTTATTTCATAATGGTTCTAGTGACAATGGTGGTGGTATTGAGATTAATTACCCCCCCCACACACACACACATACAAACACACACACTGGTTCTTTTTCATTTGCTACTGTGAAAATTACCTTGTTTTGATTTGGAAATAGGTAATAAATAGGGTCTTCTTAGATGTGCCCAAGTAAAAATGAGGTGTGGCAGTTTGAATGTAAAATGGTCCCATAGTCTCAGGTGTTTGTGATTAAGTTTCCTACTTATTCCTCAGCTTGGATAATTTGGGAGGTGGAGCCCTGCTGGAGGAAGTGTGTCACCAGGGGCAAACCTTGAGGTGGAGTGGAGCCTAGGTGTGTATTCAGAGCTAGCTCTTGCATGCCTGTCTGCTGTGGGTGTATGATGCAGTGAGCCAGGCTTCCTCCTCCATGCTGACAATTCCCTTTGAAACCTTGAACCTGAAATAACTACTTTCCTCCCATAAGCTGCTTTTGGTCACGTTTTTCCCCAGCAAGGAGAAGGTAACTATAACCTGGTATTGCACTAAATGAAGGTGATCCCAATTCAGATGACTAGGATATTTACCAAAAAAGATGGTCACTTTCTAAGTGAGAAGACCTTGTGAAGATCTAGAAATGGGTAACAAGATTAGAGTGATGCCTCTACCATCTAAATAACACTAGCATTTCTGGTGGTATAATTGTGGAATAGGCTAGAAGCGATTATTCCTCACATACATCAGAAAGACTGTAGCCTACCAACAGCTTGATTTTGAATTTCTGTCCCCCCAATCTAGGAGAAAATAAATGTGTACTGTTCAAGACACTCAGCTTATAGTACTTTGTGATATCAACCCTAAGAAATTAAAAATGCTGAGCCAGTGAGACAGACACCAACAATTTTCAAAGCAACCTAAAGCAGAAGTACAGAGGCCCCTAAGACCTCAACAATAAAGCAGCCTTAATACTCGCCCACCATGACTCAGGGAACTGAGTGGAAGAAGAGGCGGAAAGATTGTAAGAGCCATGGTGGGGGAGAACTGCCAGAGACATTGCCCACCTCAATAACAACATACAGGGTGGGTGGAACCGGGTTGACTCCTAGGCTATTCATAACCCCCTACCCCATGGACTGATGCAGACTACACACAGAGGAGGATACACAGCTGATTGGGGACAGAAAAGAGGGGAATTGGAGGACTGGGAATACCAACACATTATTTGATCATTCAGTGTTTGTAAATATGGATAATAAAGATAGATTTTATTAAAAAGTCAATATCTTGGGAATTTCAGCCTTTATTATACACATCTGCCACCTCAGTCAGGAGCTGCTCACTGTTTAGAGTGTGGGGCTCTTTTCATCTATTGTACATTTACTTTTCTGGCTATTACATGAGAATTCCCTATGCATTCTTGGAGAAGGGGTCTCTTTCTGTTATTAACTATCACTTCTGTTATTACTACTATTTTATACTTATTTATTCCTTCAAAAGACAAATCCTCATTAATTTTATAAATTAGTCATGATCCAATACCTGTTTCGATAACAAGTTGTAATAGTTTAGGAAATTCTTTCAACAACAACAAAGATATATGAGGTATCTATTTTGTTAGATATTGTGTTAGTTACCATAACAATAGAAATCGTCATGTTAGAAGTACCATTTGCTATGGATTAAATATGATTGATTTACCTCCCCCCAACTACATAAGGTGTTGCCTCTGAGAAGTTCTACAATTATATTTGTTCATTAGTGTGAGGACTATTTATGCTTGAATCTCAGTGAATATTTAAGGAGGTTCTAGAAAGGACAAACATATTACCTACCCAACCAGGATGTAATATAGCTAAAGGAGGTCCTTGCCAGGGTTAAATTTCGCTGTCTGAAATTCTGGGTTCCAAAATTATGACTGAAGTTGAATTACTTACTTACAAATTAATCTGCCTAAAGTATTTCTTTATAGATCCACCGAGCTGACAAGAACACCACTCAAGGAGTTTACAGCTTGTATGTTGATATTTCTCAACCCACCCATAAGCCACATTTAGCAAACACACTGGAGGTAATAAATAATCACTTTTGATTTAGCACACAAGGTTTTCTATTTCCCCGCAGGCAAGGAGACAGCACTTGAGTGAAAAGATGGAGATCAAAACTGGGCTATGCCCTATCACATTTTGTAGCCTAGAACATATTTCTAAAAAAAAAAAAAAAAAGATAACAAAATCAACATCAATCAATCAATGTAAGGAACAGTTGAGGAAACATCCATAATACAATTGGCAGGAGGTGGTATAAAGGAATCTATTGTTTCCTCTCTCACTGAGTGGCTTCTCCTGCTTTTAGCTGAACCTTTTGCAAAAAGGAACAAAACAATAACCACAAAGTCCTGGGATGCCAATCATTTTATCTGACCCTGTTCCCGAAACAGCATCTACCCTTATAAGAACATCGTAGAAAGTTGTTCTGTGACACTGACTTTAAAAAATAAGTAGATAAGACAGGTGAAAGGGAAGAGTGGTCTTTTGAGCCAGGCCAGTAGGAGTCATTAGACTGGGTCACAGCAAAGCATTGAACTCCCCATTGTTCTTAAGTGTATTGATTTTCCCCACCTGGGAACCCCTAGGGCAGCCCAGTGGGCAGCTGACCTCCAAGGCCCCACCATTGCAGCTGCTTCTGCTCTTTAATAACTGAAAATTTCTCATAGTTTGTACAAAGTAAGGACTTTGGGTATGGAGAATGGACACAGAAACTTCTCAATACTTGCTGCACAATACCCTTGCAAAGTTGCTTCAGAGTTAGCTCATCTGCACAGGAGTTGATGAAAGGAGAGCAAGTGACACCATAAAAACTTCAGAAGGTCAGATAAGGGGGGGGCAAGGCATCATGTCTAATTAAGCTGCACAATGGAGGAACTGCTTGCATTACACCCATGCCCTTTTATACAAACGCACATTCAATTTATGAGTCTCCCCAAGCTTCCATTTGCCTCAATGGAGTTTGCAGGCAGTCAGTCCTACCTGTCTATCTTGGTTCTGAACCTGAGGATTCTACCAGCCATAGATGGAAGAGACTGGAAACATTCATACATCTCCTGGACATGAATAGATACTTTCTCCTTGGTTTTGGTCCCCTAAACAGTCCCCATTTAAACAATACAGGAAGATGTGCACCGTTCGTCTGGAAATGGATCATCATTTTGTATTCAGGATTTTAGAATTCATTATTTAGATATTGATGGGAGGTCTTATGGCCAATGCCTCAAGGATATTAATGGATGATTGAACTAATTATTTTTCTAGTCTCTGTTATTAAGCCATTTCCTTTCTTTTCATATAAGTCTTTACATTGTGTCCATTCTAGGGGCAGACATAATAGGAACAAAATATTGGAATATCCTTGACTATGATAGGCGTCAATTGAAATGTTCATTCAGTCATTAAATCAATGCCAATTTAGTGTTGTGTTTCAGCTGCATGTTAGATTCAGAAAGACAAAAGTCCCTCTCTTCAGGGAAGGTAATTTTGGGGAAAATACAAATATAACTTTAAAGTAAAATGGTATCTGTGCAACTTTTCATAATCTGTTATGAGTCCTATTCTTTCCCTACCAATCTCCCCTAATGGAACATTTCTATTCTGTTTTACAGATAAGGCCAAAAAAGGCTCATAGGTACCAGAGGACACAATGGATTGCTGCAATGAAGAGTGTAGACTTCAAGGCATATAACTGTGTGAAAAAAAATTCTTCATTTTACAATCTTTAATAGCTCATTCCCACTGACCAATTAATTAATTCCCATTTATTTACACAGAGGAGCTAAGACAATGATAGGCACTGTGATGGTTTCATCCAGATGTCCCCCACAAACTAAAGTGTTCTAAATACTCACTCCCCACCTGATGGCAGTTTGGGTATTGGAACCTCATTAGAGCTGTGTTGTTGGAGGCGGGCTAATGGGAGTTATAGCCAGCTTCCTCTTGTCAGTGTTTGGCACACGTTCCTGCTACTGTTTGCAGTGCTGTGGCTGAGGTGATGTCCACCCCTCTGCTCATGACATTATTTTCCCTGCCACCATAGAGCTTACCCTCAAGACTATAAGCCAAAATCCTCCCATCCCTCCACAACCTGCTTTGATCAGGTTCTTTTCTGCACAGCAGTGAGAAAGTTAACTGCAACAGGCACATAATTTCAATTCAATCATTACTCTTTCAGTTTTTTCCCCTTGATTTATTTTCTCATATTGGTTCTATCATTCTCCCCACATGATTCTCAATATGAGTTTCTCTGCATGATCCACATGTCAAGACTTGCCCTCTGTCCACTGGATGGCTAGTAGTTCCATGCAAGAATGCCCATCCAAACTATTCAGTCTGTGTTCCTACTCATCATTCTGAAAATGAATCAAGATATCTATGGTGAGGTATCTTTAACTAAAAAGTATGTTATTTTGAGCAGTAGAAGGAATTTTGAATTGAATTGAATTATATCCCAAGAAAAGATACATTGAGGTCCTACATACTGCTACTTTTAAAAGTCACTTTATTTTGGAAATGGAGTTATTAAATATGCAATCAACTTAAGGCAAGACATGCAATCAAATACACTCTAATTGGATTTGATCCAATATGACTGACATTCTTAAAAGAAGAGTAACTGGGTATGTGAAGACAGAAAAAAGGACAATGACAGGTGATAATAGAGGTCCGGTGTTAGGTGATGCAAGCCAACGAGTGCCAAGTGACAATTGTCAACACTAGAGGCTAGGAAGAGGCAGGAAAAAATTGTGCTGAGCTTCAGATACATAGATTTGATGATTGTCAATACAGAATCATGAGACAATGGATTTGGGTTATAATAAGCTACCTGGTTTGTGTTACTTTGTATTCATATAAACCTAGAAATGTAATATGAGGAAAATGCTAAACTTCATAAGGAAATAACCTATAGATTCCAAGTCCATGATCCTTTCAAGTGACCATCATATTTAGTTCCTGTTTCCTTCAACCTATTACTGCTGTTCTTGCTTTAAGAGATAATATCACCATGTACTCATACAGTGTGTGGGTTGGAGGGAAAATACATGAGAGGTATCATAATGACTAATTTCTTTTAGCTATGAAAGAATTTAGAATGCTCCTGGATGGGCTAAGAATATCACATGACTTCTTCCTCCTCTCTCTCTCTGTCTCTGTCTGTCTGTCTGTCTGTCTGTCTGTCTCTCTCTCTCTCTCTCTCTCTCTCTCTCTCTCTCTCTCTCTCTCTCTTTCTCCTTTATCAACCATATTCTTTAAAGCTTGTTGCTGTGGTATGAATGTGAAATGAGTCCATAGGCTCATGTATTAGAATACTTGGTATCCAATGGTGGTGTTGATTTTGAAGGTGGAGCCTCATTGAAGGAAGTGAGCAACTGGAGATTTGCATAGTGGTTTGATAGCCCAACCACACTTCCAATCTACTTTCTGCTTCACATTGTGAAGGCACATCCTTCAGTTTCCATGCCTTGCCTGCCATGATGCACACTATCCCTTCTTAAACTGAAAGCCAAAATCAATCCTCATTCCCTTAAGTTACTTCATCAATTATTTGGACATAACAAAATATGAGAAAATTAACTATCATTTAAATAATCCCTCCAGATTTAAAAAAATCAAAATCTCTGGGAAAATTCCTAACATAATATTATGCCATCTTAACCTTTAATATGTTAAATCATCCCTGGGTATAGTAATTATGATTACATGAGAGATAAAAGTGTTATTTTTTTTTCTTTTATTTTAGAACTTTTTTTACAGTGCTGAATCTTTCAAAATTCTGGAAGGGATAAAACATGTACTTAAAGCAACAATAAAAAGAGAAATAGATGGCCATTAATTTACTATCAGTAAATTGATAAAGCAAAAATCCAGGTATTATAAATATTTGTGGGGCTGGGAAAAGAACTTGTAAAACAAGCATTAGGATCTGTGTTTAATCTCCAACAGCAAGGGAAAAGCACCATGTGCTCATGCACATTACTGGAATGTAACTGAGGTAGTGGAGACAAAATAATTGCTGGCTGTGATGGTTAGACTTTGTTGTCAACTTGAGCTTTTTAGTAATCTTTGGTGGGTCTCTGATGTTGTTCACAAGAAGGTGGCCTTCTCAATAGTGAGCAGGATGAAAGGAAGCTCAGGGGAGCTAGAAACAGAATTTGTTTACTGGGAGGACAGTGGAAGAAGGAATTCCAGAAACTCAGGGAGTCGGCAAATCTGGGAAAAGATTATAAGACCCCCGCACTAAAGCTATATAAAGGGGGAGAAAATCTCTTTCTCCCCCCTGCCTTTTTTGTTGGTAAGTGTATGATGTTGGTCATGAGTTTATTTCTCTAATTTCCCTGTGAATGGGAACAGCCTTTTTTGCCATTAAGGAACTTCCCCTGGATCTGCATCTTCAATGAATCCTTTCCTCCCATAAAGTGTGCCTGGATTGGAGGTTCATCCCAACAACTTGGGCTGATTATGACACTGTTGCATACTGGTCAGTCAGTCTGAACAAATATTGCAACCCCAGGTTCAGGAACAAATTCTGGCTCAAGGAAACAATGTTGAAGAGTCATAGAGGAAGACACTCAACATTTTCCACTGGTTTTCACACATGTGCACATGGAGGACAAGTATTTGTACACATACTATATATATATATATATATATATATATATATATATATATATATATATATATATATATATATATATATATATACATATATATACATATATATATATATACTATATATGCAAACATCACATACACACATATCAAAACACTACACACACACCCCAAAATAAATGTTTATAATCATAGCATTGATTTTATGTAGTCACTGAAAACCTGACATAATGATCACTGAGCTGTAAAATTTAAAGAAAATGAGTGCTTCTCAAAGGTCTGGAAAACCTAACAAAGGTTATACAATACATTATTTATGTGCTTTATCTGACTATAATAAACAATTTTACAAGAACGAGAATGTTTAAGGAGTCTGTATGATGGGATACCATGTAGATATTAAAAATATTCATGAGCTATTTTAATAGCGAGTAGGTTAAAGAAATAGTACCAAGTGGAAAAAGGTAGTGTATAAATTAAAATATAATTGATGTCATACGCATGTGTCTAAATATCTGTTATATATATATATATATATATATATATATATATATATATATATATATATATGTATATATATATATATATGTCCTATTACAAAAATATATAAAACTAAATTTTTCTAAGTACTGTGCTATAAATTTGGGATGATCTTCCTCCCAGACCAGCCCCCATCATAATATGTCTACATATTTTTAAATAATTGAAAGATATGCATATGTATGTTTATGTATGCATAGGGATTTATATTTAAAAAAAAAGAAATGCTCTAAATAGTTTGTTTTCATTTCTTTATTCTAAAAGTTCATCTTTTTGCAAGTTTCCAAGTAGTGAGAATAAAGGCTAAGATTAAATGTTTATAAAAAGTTATTTAATGGGAATTATGGCTAATCTTCCTTGTCACCTTGACTAGATTTAGAATCAACTCATAGACACACCACTGTTTGTGTCAGTAAAATTTTCTGGAGAAGTGTTACTGAGAATGGAAGACCCATCATGAATATGAGTGAAAGCATCCATGGGATGGGTTCCCAGGGTGAATGAAAAGGGAAAGAGGAGAATATGAGCTGAGGAGTATAAGTATGGTCTCTTCTTGATGACTGACCATACATGAAATGTAACCAGCCCCTTCATGCTGTCACCACAATGATTTCTCTGTTATAATGGATTTTATCCCCTTACATCATGAGTTAAAAAAATAATATAATAATAAATAAATAAATATAGATAAAAATAAAAATTTTGTTAAGTTGCTTTTAAAAGTTATTTTGTCACAGCCAATAAAAAAAGTATTTATTACCTAAGGACTTATTCCTAGGGAGGATGTCAACATACAGAAAGAAGTCATTGCTTTGGGGTTTATTTAAACATTTTCCTCTTGTCCTAATACTTTCATGTATTTGACTTTTGACAAATTGTTCTTTTGTTTGAACCCTACATGTTTAGCTGTATTGCCTAGCCTTTTAGAAGACCCTGTCTTCTGCTCTACAGTTAAGTTGATCTATCAGCAGTAGGAAAGTGATCCATGGGAGTCTCATGAATCTGAAAATTCTCTGTGCATATGTGGGATTTATTAAATTTTATTTTTGGACAAAACTAAATGAGAGAGTGACTACGGACAGAAGGGTCTTCATCTATTGGTGGCTCTGCCTCTCTATATGCCACTTGGGAGAAGCCAGTGTTTAATGAGAGAGGAAGATGCCAGCAGTCAATGTGAGTTTGAAAACCCAGCCACAGAAACCTCATAGGACTTCCCATTCCAGACAAGGTGCTACTTTGGTCTCTATAAGGTCTGGTGATTGAACCTTCAGTTCAATAAGAAACTCTTATTTTTTTTTTTTCATGAGAATGCTTATTTCTTTGAACTGACTTATATAATTTTCTTCACAATGCAACCAAAGAAGTACACACTATGAATAAAAATAAAATTTTCAAAAGATAAATCTGTGCTTGGAAAAGAGCCAGTCTGTGCACAGTGGATACAAAGTGGAAGTTGACGTTAAGAGACATAATTAGAGGGGTGGCCCAGA